>JAGXJF010001643.1:0-107793 GCA_019208055.1 Stipa capillata
ATCAGGAACTACACTATCAACCTTCTCAACGCCATGGGAGATAGGCACACAAATTTTCATGTATTTGACTTCATCTTCAATGAAATGAGGCTTGCCATGGCAGAACAGAAGAGATCTTTACCCTATGCTCCCTACATTCAGAAGATCATTGATGAAGCCACTGGAATTGATTTTCACAAAGAGATCAAGCATACTTTGTATCAACCAAGGGTTATCAAGCAAAGGAGAGCAGCTGATATTCCAAGAGCCTATAGAGCTTCTCCTCCTCGTGGTATGCTTCGCTCAACCTCAGATGCAATAAAGGCAATCTTCAACATGTGCAAGTGCATTTCAACACAAAACACCAAGATCAGAAAGTCTTTGAAGAAGAATGCCATTCGCCAAAAGAAGATCATGACTTAGCTCAACATGGATCCATCTCCTGAAGGTTCAGAATATGCACCGAGTGATGAGGAAGACTTCCCTGACCCGTTCTACTCTCCTCCGCTGACACCTTCACCGCCGCCACCAGGAGCAGCAGGAGCCTCTTCCTCCCGTGCCTCTTAGCTTAGTCTCATCCTCTCTTCCTTTTTGGTGTCTTGATGCCAAAGAGGGAGAGAATGTTTAAGGGGGAAAGAAAGCCTAAGGGTATAAAGGGGTAAAAAGGGGAGACTAGCTTTTTGGATCTTGGAGTTGGGTATTTGCTTGAACAGTTACAAGCTTGTGTGCTTCATTTGATCTTATGGCTTGTAAACTCTAATTATGCCGTATGTTACAAACTCCTTTTATCTGTTTAGTTGTTATGTGCAACATTAAGTACTCTATATGACATGGTTGCCCTAATGTTTATTCTTATCCATGTCACCCTGTGCATAGTTCACTTGAAGTTTTTTTTGATATGCTAAAATATCTATGCACAATCCTCGGATTCAAGGATATAGAGGGAGCTCTCACAATCTCAATCAAAATATGTGCATTTATATTCTAAGCAAATCTATCATGCACACATGTAGGGGGAGCTCACCATATATCCTAGAATTCAAAAATAATTTCTTTCATATCTTTACTGAAGCCTTAATCGTGTTGTCATCAACCACCAAAAAGGGGGAGATTGAAGTGCATCTAGGCCCCTAATTGAGTTTGGTGGTAGATGACGAACGATTAAGGGACTAATATGTTTATTAAGTGTTTAACCAGGTATTAGTCCATCTTGTGAACTCTAATCGGCATTGACGACCCCTAAAAGGTGAAGAGAAGAAGACGGCGTAAGGTTCATTGAAGATCTCGATGGTTTTATACTCTATGAAATTTTATTCATATTATTTTGAGTATAGGAACGCCGTTCTATAAAGGGGCTGTGTCGATGTGCTGAATAGATAACTTAGTGCTCAAGTGCTCAACAATATTCTTTGAGGAGTGACACACACACATCATGAACAATTAGACAAAACCTATTTGCTTTTGGCTATCCGGAGTATCCGGGGCCCAGCCCGGAATGTCCGGGTACCAAGCAGTGCTCTCGGGAGGCAGTCCGGAGTTTCCGGCTTGCCCGGAGTGTGCGGGTTCTCAGACCCCGAGCAGTGCTCTCGGGAGGTTATCCGGAATATCCGGGACGCCCCGGAATGTCCGGGTGATGGCATCCGGAAGGTCCGGGATGACTTCCAGGTTGCACCGCTTCGGGTATGTGCCCGGAGTGTCCGGGTGTTGTTCAGAATGTCCGGGTTCCTGGATCCAGAAGGTCCGAGATCCTTTCCGGTTGCACCGCTCTGTGTGAGCGTCTGGTCTGCTCTTGGGTAGGTTCCCGAAGTGTCCGGCCCTACCCGGAATGTCCGGATGTGCGATGGTGAGATAGCCGTTGGAATTTTGTGTACTCGGAGTGTCCGGGCCTTCTAGTCCGGAATGTCTGGATGTGTTATTTTGAATCCAACGACTAGTTTCTGTGAGTGGTCTATAAATAGATTCTCACCCCCATTCACTCCCAACTCTTTGCCAAATCATTTCTTGCACTCAAGAGAGATATTTCTTCTCCTCCAAAGCTAAGAGCCCTTGATTCTTGAGAGAGAGATCCAAAAGAGTGAGGATTTTCAAGTGTTGAGCACTAGAGCATTTGAGTTCACCTCCAAGCAAATCGACGCACTTGTTACTCTTGGAGGTTGAGGACTCCTAGACGGTTAGGAGTCACTCACGAGCTCCCAAACCGTGTGGTGAGCCGTGGAAAGTTTGTGAAGGCCCGGGATTCGCCTCCGCAAGGAAAGGATCACCAAGAGCAAGTCGAGGAGACTCCGGAGAGTCCTCGAGAGGAAGTGGCTTGAGAGGGAGCCCACCCTTGATCACGTGTGATCGGGTCCTCAAACGAAGACGTAGGATTCCCTCAAGGATCTGAACTCCGGGAACAAATCCTTTGTCTCTCTTGTTTACTCATTCCGCATTTACTTTGCAAGTACCTTGATATTGCTTATATTCATCTTGCTTAGTATTATTCCTTAGTGATCTTAGTTCCCATATTAAGAATTGTCATATTAGTTAATCAATCAAGTAAATTCCGCATATTGTAAGAATTGATTAACTATGAAGTAAAATTTGATTAGTCGCCTATTCACCCCTACCCTCTAGGCTGACATCTTGATCCTTTAACTAGCTAATAGCTGGCTTTGTAAAGGACTACAAACTTGATTTTGTGGCAATTTCGGATACCACTACAAATATGTTCACACAATCCAAGCTTCTTAACCTTAGCGGTGGTAGGGACTTTTTGTGGCCGTTTGGGAGGGCTGTTGTTAGGGGTTAACTGTTTGGTTTGCGGCGTCGATACAATTGATGATGGTGATTTTTACATTAAATTTCAGCTTTGTAATGAGGAAGACAACTTTAGTTGTGTCTTGTTGTCTGTTTATGGGGCAGCACAAGCTGATCTCAAAGATTGTTTTTCTGAGCTAGTCCGTGCTACTAGTCATGATAAGTTACCCGTCTTAGTCGGAGGAGATTTTAATATTATTAGACGCACTAGCAAGAAAATCAATGCTCATTTTAATTCCAAATGGCATTTTATGTTTAATGTTGTCATTGAAAACTTAGAGCTGCGCAACATTGCGCTCTCGGGGCAGAAGTTTACTTGGGCAAACAATGTTGTTAACCCGACTTTTGAAAAGCTTGATCTAGTCTTGATGAATTCCGTGTGGGAGTTCAAATATCCTTTGGTAACGGTCTCGACTTTGGAGAGATCTTTATAAGATCAAACACCTTTGTTGGTTGACACGGGTACCGATACTCGACTAGGCATTGCACCACCCTTTAAATTTGAGTTAGGATGGCTTAAACGAGATGGGTTTTTTGATATGATGACAATAGTTTGCAGCCACGATAACAATGGTAAAACTGCATTGCAATGATGGCAAACTAAAATTCAAACCACTCGTCAGTTTTTATGAGGGTGGGCGAAGAATATTAGTGGGTATAATAAGCAAGCTAAAAATCTCTCCTCTCTATTATTGATGGTTTTGACAAGTTGGCTGAAACTAGAAATCTTCTTCCTGTAGAAATAGTGGTGAAATAGGAAGTGAACGAGCAGCTTGCTTCTTTATTGCGTGAGGAAGAAATAAAGTGGTATCAGCATTCAAAAGCAATATTTATTCTAGAGGGTGATAATAATACAAAATATTTTCAAATGCTGACGAACAGGCGACATCACAACCAAATGATTTTTCAACTTGAACAGGACAAGGGCATCATTAGTGGGGATGCGAATTTACATCCTTATATCACAAATTTTTATAAGAAGTTGTTTGGTCTTCCTGAGGAAAATAATGTCCATTTTCAGGATGAAAACTAGGACATTCCTCAAATTTCTTTGGCGGAAAATGTTATTCTAACATCTCCTTTTCTGAAAAAGAGGTACATGATGCCCTGTTTCAAATGGCACATAATAAAGCTCCCGGTTTGGATGGTCTCCTAGCAGAGTTTTACCAAGTTTTTTGGATAATAACAAAAGATGATTCAATGGCTATGTTTAACTTCACTTCCATACTGGAGGCCTTCCTCTTTGGTCTCTCAACTTTGGCAATGTTAATTTACTACCTAAAAATGAAGATGCCAAAAAAAATTCAATAATGAAGTTCTACTTGTCCCCTTAGTGTGAGCTTTAAAATTTTCACAAAGGTTATAACTAACTAGCTGGCTTCTATTGCAATCAAAGTCATTCGGCCCAGGCAAACGACCTTTATGGCCAGGCAGAATATCCTTGAAGGGGTGGTCATCTTGCACAAAACTTTACATGAGATGCATCGCAAAAAAGAGAATGGTATCATCTTAAAATTGGAATTGAGAAAGCATACACAACAAAGTAAGGTGGCCCTTTTTGCTTAAAACCTCACAAACAAAGGGGTTTTTTCTTGTTTGGCAGAGTTGGGTTACCAACATTGTTCAAGGAGTTAGTGTCAATATTAAAGCTAATGATGAGGTCGGTCTATTTTTCCGGATTCGTCAAGCCTAATACAAGGGGATTCGTTGTCACTGTTGTTGTTTAACTTAGTAGCAGATATGCTTGCTATTCTGTTGAAACAAGCAAAAGATGCAGGGCATATAGTAGGCCTTGTACCCCATTTAGTTGACGATGGGCTTACCATTTTACGATACGCAAATGGTACAATTATCTTTTTAGATCATGACCTGGAATAAGCGAAAAATCTTAAGATTATTCTATGCCTATTTGAGTATTTATCAAGCTTGAAAATTATTTTCACAAAGGTGAGATTTTTTGCTTTGGGCAGCAAGGATTTTGAACCACAGTACACATAATTATTTGGTTGTGGACTCGGGGCTTTCCCGTTCCGTTATTTATGCATCCCAATGCATTATCGTAGACTCCAAAACTCAGATTGGAGGTACCTAGAGGATAGAAATAGAGTCTCAACTAAGTTCCTAGAGGGGAAAAATATTATCCATGGGAGGTCGACTTGTATTGATAAATTCGGTTCTCAGTAGTCCCGCAATGTTCATGCATTCTTTTTTTAACATCCCGGTTAGGGTCCGAAAGCATTTGGATTTTTTTCGCTCTAGGTTCTACTGGCAAAGCGACGAACAAAAACGTAAGTACCGGCTACCAAATGGAGTACTTGCTACCGACCAAAAGATCAAGGGGGTTTGGTTTAGGGATCCAAAATCTAAAACAAAAAAATATTGCCTACTAAGCAAATGGTTGTTTCAGCTATTAAATGAGGAAGACATGTGCCAACAACTCTTTGGAGAAAATATTTACAAAATAAGACTTTCGCAAGTTGATTATAGACCAGCCAACTCACAATTTTGGGCTGAGATCATGGCGGTCAAGGATTTTTCTTTCAGCTATGTTGTTTTCAAGTTGGTAATAGGGTACAAGCCAGGTTTTGGGATGGCATTTGGGTCAATTGCGTTCCTCTTTAGCATAAATACCCTAACTTGTATAACGTCTCCCAACATCCACATGCGATGGTGGCGACTATTTTTCATAGCTCGCCTCCATCCCTTACCTTTAGGTGCACAATTGTGGGTGCAAAACTAATTGAATAGAATGCGTTGGTACAGAATATTGCCAGTGCCTCTCTCTCTGTGATAACAAGGATAGACTTCAATGGGTTATGCACAATGAAGGACAAATTACTGTTAGATCAATGTATCACGTCCTTATGAACTCATCTATCCCATTTAGTCATAAAGATTATTGAAAACTCCGTGTACCTCTCAAGACTAAGATTTTCCTTCGGTGTTTAGTGCGAAGGGTAATTCTCACCAAAGACAATCTAAAAAAAGGGAAGTGGAATGGTAATCTCATATGCTGCTTTTGTCATGCTCAAGAGACAATCCAACATCTCTTTTTTCATTGTAATGTTGCTTAGCTTTGTTGGAGAGTGGTTCGCATAGCTTTTAATCTTGCGCCACCTGCTACGACATTGGAGTTCAAACATAGATGTGAATTTACGGGATAGGGTGTTAATTGGCACTGTAGCAGTATATACGATTATTTGGCTATGCTGTTGACGATGGTATGGCACCCGGGTATCATCGAGGAGGACGAATCCGGCCCTCTGGACATAGGGTGGGCCGGGCCAACTACTCGGAGTTCGACTTCTACACGGGGACGCCTCATCAAGTTGGAGTACAAAATAGGGATAAATAACTTGCCCGGCAATCCCGGATTCTGTTGTAACTAATTAGGAAACCAATCTGTAAACTGATCCAGACTCTTGTAACCCTACCCTGGTCACCTATATAAGGCCAGGTATGGATCTCCCGATCGGTATCTTCTCTTAGGCCATATCCACAAGCTTTCATACGCTCTCATATTCTCATACACACAAGCCCTAGCAACCTTGAGATATGTTCTCGAAGGCTTGCGGCACTCAGGATTCGAGCAATACTAGCCATCAAACACAAGATGTAGGGTATTACCTCTCCTTGAGGGCCTGAACCTGCATAACTTTGTCTCCCGTGTGCACTCATCTAGATTTACTGTGCTCATGCTGCCCCATATTCATTATTGCCAGATATAAACACCGATAGTTGGCGCGCCAGGTAGGGGCTGTGCGCATAGATCCATCCACACAGATCCAGATGGGTCTCTTCAACAACAATGGCAGCTTTGTTCCGGGCAGCATCATGAGATGCGCTTCCCTAGACGTGTCCCTAATCCAGGATAGCTTTTCTAATTCGGAAAGCTAGACTTCATCACCGACAAGATTGGCAAGCTTCACCTCTGCTACTCGGCTACCCGTCGATTGACGAAGGCTTCACAACTCCTCCACTCGAACTCACCCTGAGTCCGCGCCTTCGGCTTCTCTCCCTAGGGATGAGGCTACGCTGAAGTCGGATCTACTGTTCGCACACAGGTTCTCACCTGTCGAGCAGGGGATCCGACTGGTTGGTGCCATCGAGTCTCTCCTCCTGTCTCGAGTATAACTCAGACGACTTCGAGAGCTTAGGTAATCACCACCCTTCCCGGGAGGTTTTCATGGCCAATCCCGACTCGCTGGTCAACAACGCTGACCAGCCGATCCCCATCGCGGAGCAAAACACCTGCTGAGCTTGAGGCCACTTGGCTTCACCTTCTCGCCAAAGAGGAGGCACTAGTCGAGCAGCAGACCAGGCTCGCTCGTCAAAGCGACGAGTAGTTACGCAATGAGGACATGTGAGATCGCGAGCGCCAGGTCCATAACGCATTCCACATGCATGAAAGGGGACGGTGTCCCGATATTCCCACTCCCTAGCCACAACATCGTCGCCGCTACGGTGGCGGCGTGTGCCATCAATATCCCTGAAGGCACCCCGGGCCACGACGAACTCCGACGGCTCTGGATCCTGATGGAGGAAGCAGCCCTACAACAGGAGCCGACACCCCTCTCCGCCAAAGGATCCTCAAGCTGCAGAGGGTCACCGAGCCAACCCCGAGCGACGACACCAAGCCGGATCGGTTCGCAATCAACTCGGACCGCATCGTGATGTGCGGCAGCTAGAGACCGCGCTCGTTGTGACGCAGACAGAAACGCTCGCCCCACCGGGTCGGACCACAGCCGACTCGGGACCAGACCGCGACGCACGGAACCTCCTCGATGCCAGGCGTAATGCTCGTCGAGACGCAGAGAGGGACGATCGCCACGATGACAGCAGCGATCACAACGCTACTAGCCATGGCCACTTCCGACCTCTTCTGGCATGGGCTATGCGGGTCCGAAGGCATTCGGTCACTGCATCCGCAGCGTCATCTTCCCGTCACAATTCTGGGTCACTGGCATCGACAAGTACACGGGTGAAACTCGGCCAAATATCTGGCTGGCCGATTACCACACGGCATGCAGGACCAATGGTGGCAACGACTATGTTGCAATTCACTACTGCCCTTACTTCTAGCCAACTCAGCTTGAGCCTAACTTACCGGCTTGCCTCAGGGTTGCATCCATTCATGGAC
Organism: Stipa capillata; assembly: GCA_019208055.1. Lineage (NCBI taxonomy): Eukaryota > Viridiplantae > Streptophyta > Magnoliopsida > Poales > Poaceae > Stipa > Stipa capillata. Next base: position 7,916 of record JAGXJF010001643.1, read on the forward strand.
CGACCTAGAGACCCTCTTCGTGAACAACTTCTAGGGCACCTACAATTGGCCTGGGAATGCGTGGGATCTCCACAGTTGTACACAAGAGGAGGATGAAACTCTCAGAGAGTACATCCAATGCTTCTCAAAGAAGAAAAACTCTCTGCCAGAGGTCCGAGAAGGTGACGTCATCACTGCCTTCTCCAAAGGTGTTCGTAGCACCGACCTCATCCATAAGATCGCGCGTAAGGATCCTCAGACTACGCGCGAACTCTTCAACATCGCCAACAACTCGCCACTGGTGAAGAAGCTGTCCGCAGCGTGACCAAGGATGATAAGGGAAAAGGGAAGGCTCCCGAGTCCCCAAATGGGACTCCCATCCCGAGTCGTCCAGGAAGAAACATTGGAAGCGTAAGGGCGGAGACCTTGTTGCCGTAGCTGAGCGCGCCCCGCAGCGCTGTCCTCAGTGTGGCAATGCAACTTTTGAGGAGATGATGAGTTAGCCATGCCATTTTCATGGGCCAAAGTCCAACCATGTCATGCACGACTACAATCTTCTGAAAAACTTGAACAAGCCTTCCGTTCCCAACTGGAACAAAAAGGAGCCTCCTACGGATGAAGGTGACGAGTTCCCAAAGGAGACCGCGTGTCTGATGATCTTCAGTGGTCCCAACGGCTATGAATCAAAGCGCCGCCAGAAGCTCACAGATCGAGAGGTCAACACAGCGGAACCAGCCGTGCCCCAATACCTGCGATGGTCTGAGTCCGTAATCTCTTTTGGCCGCTTGGATCACCCCGACTACATACCTCACCCTAGAAGATTCCCCTTGGTAGTGGACCCAATCATCTGTGGCGTCCGCCTCACCAAGGTCCTCATGGACGGAGGGAGTGGTCTGAACATTCTCTACGTCAAGACCCTGGACGACATGAAGATCTCTCGCTCAGAGATCAGGCCCACCGCGGCCGGTGCGCCTTTCCACGGGGTTGTAACCGGCAAGATGGCAAGTCCACTCGGGCAGATCAGCCTGCCCGTCACTTTCGGTACTCGGATAACTTTCGGACCGAGACCCTCACCTTCGAGGTTGTCGACTTCCCAGGTTCGTATCACGCCATCCTGGGGCATCCTTGCTATGCCAATTCATGGCTGTTTCCAGCTATGTCTACCTGAAGCTCAAGATGTCAAGTCTCCACGGGATAATAACGGTGCAAAGAAACTTCCAGCATGCTTACACGTGTGACCTGGAAAATTGCAACCTCGCCGCGGCCTAAATTTCTACAGTCGAGCTTGACAACCTCAAATCGGACGCAGTCGAGGAAGCACCCCCGATCAAAAAAGCTTCAGCATCGACATCATTCCAGTCGGCGCGGGACACCAAGTCAATCCAGCTGGATCCAGAGGACTCCTCCCAGATGACGCAAATCGGGACTGCGCTCGATGACAAATAGGAACACGCGCTCGTCAGCTTCCTCCACAACAACCGGGACATCTTCACATGGACATCTTCTGATATGCCTAGAGTTCCAAGGGAGGCTGCCGAGCACTCTCTCAACGTCCAACTGGATGCTAAACCGGTCAAGCAACGCCTACGCCGCTTCGCTAAAGATAGACGTAGAGCAATAGGAGAGAAGATAGCCAAGCTTCTAGCAGTTGGCTTTATTAAAGAAGTGTATCATCCCGACTGGCTAGCGAACCCAGTTCTTGTTCGCAAAAAGAATGAAAAATGGAGGATGTGCATTGATTATACTAGCTTCAACAAGGCATGCCCCAAAGATCCTTTCACTCTTCCTCACATCGACCAAGTAATTGATTCCACGGCCGGCTGCGAAATTTATATTTTCTCGACGCCTACTCAGGCTACCATCAGATCAAGATGAAGGAGGATGACGAGATCAAGATATCTTTCATCACTCCATTCGGGGCCTTCTGCTACGTGTCCATGCCTTATGGCCTGAAGAACGCTAGCGCTACATACCAACGGTGCATGCAGCTCTGCCCCCAGGTACAAATCGGCAGGAACATGCAGGCCTACGTCGACGATGTGGTGATCAAGTCCGAGAAGAAAGAAGACCTCCTGAGTGACTTGGGAGGAACTTTCACCAACCTCCGACGATTCAACATGAAACTCAATCCGGAAAAAGTGTGTGTTCGGAGTGCCTTCGGGAAAGCTACTCGGTTTCATCGTTTCCGAACGAGGAATTGAGGTTAACCCGGAGAAGATCAACGCCATCGTGAAGATGGGGGCCACCAAGGAGCCTCAAGGATGTCCAATGGCTAACCGGGTGCATGGCGGCCCTCAGCCGATTCATCTCCCGATTCGGCGAGAAGGCCCTGCCCCCTACAAGCTCCTGAAGAAGTCGGACAGCTTCAAATGGACATCTGAAGCTCAAGACGCCCTCGATATGCTAAAGAAGCTCCTGACCACACCCCCGATACTGGCCTCCCGATGCCCAACGAGTCCCTGCTCCTCTACATCGCAGCAACCACTCAAGTCGTCAGTACCGTCTTGGTCGTTGAACACTCCGAACCCGGCCACATTCAAAAGGTTCAGCGCCCGGTCTACTTCATCAGTGAAGTACTCGCCGAGTCAAAGGCGCAGTACCCTCAGATACAGAAGATTATCTATGTGGTGTTCATTACCTCTCGGAAGCTAGTCCACTACTTCCAGGGACACCCGATCACCGTGGTCAGCTCCTTCCCGATAGCCGATATTATCAATAACTGCGACGCCACGGGAGGAATCGCTAAGTGGGCAATGGAATTAATGACATTCAGCATAGTCTACGCCCCTCGCATGGCCATCAAGTCTCAGGCTCTAGCTGACTTCATGACCGAGTGGACAGAAGTCCAGTTCCCGCCCTCCATCGTCGATCTCGAGCATTGGACGCTCTACTTCGACAGCTCTTTGATGCTCCAGGGCGCGGGGGCTGGTGTCGTACTAATTTCTCCAAAAGGAGAACGCTTCAAGTACGTGCTACAGATCCACTTTCCGACGTCCAACAATATCGCTGAATATGAAGCCTTGCTGCACGGTCTACGCATTGTGACCTCACTCGAGATCCGCCGGCTTCTCGCCTGAGGAGACTCTGAACTGGTGGTCAGGTAGGTCATGAAGGACTGGTCATGCAAAGACCTTTCCATGGAAGCCTACTGCCAAGAGGTGCGCAAGCTCGAAGCCAAGTTCGATAGCCTCGAAATCACGCATGTCCTCCGCCGGGACAATGAAGCTGCAGATGCACTCACCAAATTGGGGTCCAGTCGGAACATCCTTCCGGCCGGAGTGTTCCTCCAGGAGTTGCACACCCCCTCCATCAAGGCAGAGACAGCACCCGAGGCCAACGAACCACAACTCGAGGAATCCGGTGTCACTCAGCAGATGTTGCCAGAGGTCTTAGTCATCATCCCTGACTGGACGACGCCTTTTCTCGACTACCTCCTGCGGGACACCTCCCGTCCGATCAAACCGAAGCACGGCGCCTCGCTAGACGTGCCAAGGCGTACGTCGTAGCCGAAGGGGAACTGTATAAAAAGAGCACCTCCGGCATCCTCCAGCGGTGCATACCTCAAGACAAAGGGAAGCAACTACTGCAAGATATTCACTCAGGAGTTTGTGGACATCACGCGGCGCCAAAATCATTAGTCGGTTAAAGCCTTCCGACAAGGATTCTACTGGCCGACTGCCATCTCCAACGCAGAGCACATTGTGCGCACCTGCGAGGGATGCCAGTACTTTGCCCGACAGACACATTTGCCGGCCCAGGCGCTCCAGCCTATCCCGATCACCTGGCCTTTTGCCGTCTGGGGTCTGGACATGGTTGGCCCCCTCAAGAAGGCACCCGGGGGCTACACACATCTCTTCATCGCCGTCGACAAGTTCACCAAGTGGATTGAAGCCAAGCCGGTCGCCACGACCACTACAGAACGGGCCGCCGAATTCTTCCGGGACATCGTCTTCCGGTTCGGCGTCCCCAACAGCATCATCACGGACAACGGCACTCAATTCACCGGCGGCGCCTTCCTCCCATTTTGTGATAGCTACAACATTGGCCTCAACTTCGCCGTGGTCGCACACCCACGCACCAACGGGCAGGTTGAGCGGTCCAACGGCCTGATTATGCAGGGCATCAAACCTTGGATTTTCGAACGCCTGAAGAAGTTTGCAGGCAAATGGGCAGCTGAGCTACCCTCAGTACTTTGGAGCCTGCGGACTACACCCAACTGATCAACCGGGTATACACCTTTCTTCATGGTATATGGAGCTGAGGCAATGCTGCCGACTGACTTGGACCACAGGTCGCCTCGCATCCGCGCCTACACTGAGGCTGAATCGGAGGAACCAAGACAACACGCTATCGGCCAGCTTGAAGAAGCGCATGAAGTCATGTTCCTTCGCTCGGCAAAGTACCAGCAGGGCCTACAACGCTATCAAAGCCGGCACGTACGCGGCCGCTCGTTCAATGTCGGCGACTTGGTTCTACGCCGAGTCCAGTCCAACAAAAACAAGCACAAACTCTCGCCGCCATGGGAGGGCCCGTACGTGGTCGCCGAAGTACTGCGCTTGGGGGCTTACCGACTGAAGGACAGCAATGGCAACATCATCACCAACGCATGGAACATTGAACAGCTACGTCACTTCTATGCTTAAATCTTGTGTCTCAATACTACAGACATGTGAATAAATATTTTTCTCGCTCTCCTCGAAACAACTCTTGGAGTTCCTGATTGCCCCGCTATGCACGCTCACGGCCACTCGGCGGGCACTCGGCGGTTACACCCTCCGGGTGCGCTCAGTCGCACTCGGGCTTTTTCATTTGAACACACTATTCTAGTACTGTGTATACAATCCGGCGTTAACTCTTTACTGTCGATCGCCGGTTTACGCCACAACCCTATGCTACACGGGAAACAACCCACGGCTAATCTCTACGCAAGGGAGGCTATAACGGGTCGGCAAGAGCATACACAAAGGACCAACGTACACATGAACGAATCTTTTTGAAGGAAATTGACAAACTTAAAAGTCAAATCAATTGCAAAAACATACGTAACAAGTATCCACTCGGACTCCCCGAGCACCTGACCTACATATTTTACATGTCTTTTTCTACAGGCCGGCGCGGTCAATAAGGGAGTTCACCGTTCCCTCGACCGACGTCATTAGCTCCGGGATGTCTTCATCAGGAACATCGGCGGCATATCCCTCCCCAATCGCCTCCATGTCAAGCAGCGAGTAATGAGACTTCGCCACCGCAAGCGACAGCATAGCCCCGGATCGCGTAGCATCTGACAGCAGATGCTTCGCCTCGTCCGGTACCTGCCGGAGATGCTCTGCAACTGTGCCCGCATGGTCCGGGACCAGGTTGTCCTCCCACAGGGTGTTGCAAGCTATACGACCCGCCACCTGCAAGGACTCAGCTAACTCGCTCACCTTTCTGAGATGACTTTGGAAAGCTACAGAGGCACAGGGGCGTAAGCAAAATGATTAGCGGACCCCAACCGACTAGCACCCGAGTCAAAAACTTACCAGCATCGGAGTCTGCGGCCCTCTTGTTCGCCGCCTTGACAGCCTCCAGAGCCCGCCTCAGGCTGCCGTCCACGATGGCCGCCTCGCTCTCCAGGTGCTTCATGCGTGTCCTCTCTGCCCCGAGCATCTCTTGAGGCTTGGAGGCCCTGTCTTCGACGGAATCAAGTTCCCTGACACGGGCCTTCATCACCTCGAGTTCCACCTTGAGCTCAGAGGCCTCGCTTTCAGCAGCTACAGAAGACGAGTCAGCACGGCAAGAAACAAAAGCAACCAAAGGAACTCGGTTTCCTTACCTCGAGCTCGAGCGGCTTCCTGGGAAAGGCCCGTCCTCAAAGCGGTGATCTCAGCCCCTCGCTTGTGGGCCACGTCTTCTGCTACCCGGAGGCTCCCCATCAATTTATCCCACTCGGCCTTAATTACGACGGCCGAGTCGGTAAAAAACCGACAGCTGCTCCTGAAGGAAGACGGTTTTGTCCTGGCACCGACGGCTTAGATTCTGCAAAGAAGTAACAGAAAAAGTTAGCCACCCGGGAAGAATTGTCAAGACCCACCACTCGGTCCCTTGGACCCAGCGGAGGCTCGGGGGCTATACCCTCCGGGCACACTGATCGTGCACCCAGACTGAAATCCACAGAATAAGCAAAAGACCCTCTGTCCGACTATTCTAGTCAACCGAAGGCTCGGGGCCTACACCCTCTGGGTGCACTGATCATGCACCCAGAGTGAAATCTATGAAATGCACAAGGGATCCTCTGCCCGACTGTTCCAATCGGCCGACGGCTGGGGGGCTACTCCCCAGTGGGTGTACCAGTGATACACCCGCAGGCGAAAAATAAAAGCGGAAACGCAAGGGCGAAGATCTTACCTACATCAGCGGACGCAACCTGCCATTCAGCAAGTTGGCACCTTCTTTCACCGTCTTCATCAGAGCCAGGAGCATCTCTCCGAGTTGGGTGATGACATCCGTCGCATCGTTCCATTCCTCTTCCTCCCGGATGTCGTCGATCTCCCGGATGATTAGGCTTGGCCGGGCGGGGTCCGTGTGTCGGATCCGTAGCGGCTGGATCGCTAGCTCGGAGCCCGGCAGGGGAGGCGGAGCACGGTCAATCTCCTCCATCATGGACGGTAGTATGAGACCGCCCCTGCGGTCCGGTGGGGCGGTTCCTGCCGGACTCGGGCCTACTTCCCCCAGCGCCCCCGAACTCGGACCCACGTCGCTTGACGTAGCTGGGGCCGGCGCTCCAGTGGGGGATTCCTCTGACTGAGGAGCAGAAGGCGAGGCCGAGGGTGCACCGTCTCGCCCAGGAGTAGCCCGGGGGGATGGAGTCGCAGCCGCCCTTGGAGGAGACGAAGGCCGGGCATCTGACCCCGGCTAGTCCCCGCCTGGGCTGGACCCTGGGGCACTCGACGACACCTTTGGGACATCTCCCGTCCTCTGTGACCTACAGAAAAACACCCGGACACGTCAAGTTCAGAGGACAAAACAAGCAAAGTGACATTCACCAGAATGGCTTACTTGGCAGATCGAGGAACAGGAATACGCTTCCTGGACCCCGGGGCCTGCTGCTTCGGCTCGTCAGCCGTCGGGGTCGGCGACGCCGTGGAGCTGCTCTGCTCCCCGAATGCGGCGTCGGTAGTCCTTTTTTCCCCCTGCTGGGAGGGATCTCGTCCCTGGCCGCTAGAGGAACCCCTTCAGGCACGGCGGTCGGCGCCACTGGGTTAGGATAGGCAGGCAAGCTGCCCTGTCCCCCTAGGGTGGCACCAACGGACGGCCCCCGCCTCTTTCGCCAGATAAGCAGGGTGTCGTCGTCATCTTCTTCCTCCTCTGCTGGAGCCGGTGCACTCCTCGGAGGAGCGCTGGGCACCGCCACGGCAGGCGCTTTCCCCTTTGAAGACCCGGCTCCGGAGGAAGATGCGCCAGCCGTCCCCTACGATGGCGTCCCGCTGCTGGGGACGTCAGCGTACTGCGGCTGATTCCAAATCTCCTTCTCTGGAAGGGGAACGTCGGAACTAAAGCCGAAGAGAACCTGCAAGGTCAGAAAACACAAATATAACCCGAGTCAGACTCGGTGGCACGACAAATAAGAAGAGTCGGGAGATTGATTGCTTACCTGGCTTGGGTGATTCGATCTGCTGAAGGGCGGCGGCCGCCCGGAGAGATCCAGATTTGTCCCCTGAGCCATGAGCTTCTCGACTCGGCGTTGGACATCCTCCTCCAAGAGCTCCTCGGCAGATTCTCGGGTCGCGTCCTGCTCGCCGGCGTATTCGAACATCGGGTGAGCCCTTAGCTTCGCGGGCTGCACTCGCCACCGGATGAAGATGGAGACGACGATGACCCCGGTGACTCTGGCTTTGATCACCTTGGCGAGCTGCGACATGATGACCGTGATTCCGTCCTGCTCCTGGTCCAGCGGCGGCTCGGACTAGCTTGGTTTGACCTCCAAGGGCTAACCCACGAACGCTGGGAGCGACGGCGTGGGATTGGCATAGTAGAACCAATTCGCGTGCCATCCCTTATTAGAGGTCTGCAACGGCAGGTTCAGGTAGTGCTTCGCCGCTCCGGGCCTCAATTGGAACCCAGCGCCTCCCACCACGGCCGGGCTGTCCCTGCTCGGCTGCGGCTTCATGACGAAGAGGTGCTTCCACAGTGGAAGTGCGGCTCGATGCTGAGGAAGTACTCGCACAGCGTGATGAAGCACGAGACATGGAGCAGGCTATTGGGGTTGAGGTTGTGGAGCTCTAACCTGTAGTAGTAGAGCAGCCCTCGCAAGAAGGGGTGGACGGGCACGGAAAAACCCCGCTGGAAGAAGGAACCATGGACGACTATCTCGCCCGTGTTCGGGGAGGGAAATCCCACCCCTGCAGCGGCGTGCCATTCGACCAGCTCTTTCGGTGGCAGCACTCCCGACCTCACCAGAGTTCTCAGCCGAATCTCAGTCACCGTTGATTTCACCCATGGAGCCATCGGATTAACGGGGGAGTTCTTCTCGCTCAACAGTTTCCACACCAATGCGTCCTCCTCAGCTTCGATCGGATCTGCTTCCCACTCGGGGTCTTGCATCCAATGCCGGCGAGGTAGAACTAGGGTTTTGGTGTGCGGCGGCGCTCTCAAATCGGCTGGGCACAAGGAAGATGAAGGGGATTTGGGTGCAATGGAGATGAAGCGTGCACTGGAAGGCGTGAGTGGACCCCATTGTTTTCCCGGTCTTATAAAGGGGAACAGTTTGGGCGGCGTGACTCTTCCGCTTCCACGCGCGCAATTTTTTCACGCCCACGATGCGTTTTTTCATATTCCACTACACGGAGTAACGGCCCACGTCGCGCCACGATCTGCGCCACTTAACCAAAAAGGATCCAACGGTCGGCCTTCCGGGGTTAAATAGCCGTTTGGAATACATCTCCATAAAGAGCGACTGTAATGTGCTTCCAACAAGCTGCTAGTCGGTTACCGATTAACCCGGAACTGAACGTTACGGTTTTGAAGGGTTTCAAGGATTGGCCTCCAGCAGGAACGCAATCACTTGAATACACCCGAGTGAAGGGCAGTTATGGTGCGCCTTCAACAGGCCACTAGTTGGACGCCGAGCAACTCGGAGCCACCGGTTTCTCCACCCGGGCCTTCCGTGGGCTTCGCTCCGGGGTTTCCGGGGTCTGGAATTTCCGAATTCAGTGGAATGTCCGGGTATCAGGCTTCGTCACTCGGGAACCCAGGCACTGTAACTTGTGTTCTGGTTCTGACGCGAATTTCAGAGGCATTCCTTCAAAGGGACACTAGCTGGACCCGAGCCACTCGGGAAACTAGGTGCTACTCGAGAATTCAGTCGGGATTCATGGTATGTCCCACACTGGGCTATCAGCCGGTCTCCATCCGCTGGAATTGACCAGATACCACCAGGACTTACTCATTATTGGCTCACCTGCCATGATATTTCGGCGCTACGGGTGCATATCACTCGGCTTATTATCTCTACTTCACAGGAGTTCTATAAGTCCCTCACAATCTTCCTGCAAGCCACAATAGGGCGTGCTCAGGCGGGTGCTGCTTGGGAAAAGGAAGAAGGCAAATGCACTCGGCTTGGATGTTACCCCGACAAGCTGCAGCCAGATCGTGAAGGACTCGGGGGCTACTGACGATGGTATGGCACCCGGGTATCGTCAAGGAGGACGAATCCGGCCCTCTAGACATAGGGTGGGCCGGGTCAACTACTCGGAGTCTGACTTCTACACGGGGCGCCTCATCGACTTGGAGTACAAGATAAGGATAAATAACTTGCCCGGCAATCCCGGATTCTGTTGTAACTAATTAGGAAACCAATCTGTAAACTGATCCGGACTCTTGTAACCCTATCCTGGTCACCTATATAAGGCTAGGTATGAATCTCCCGATCGGTATCTTCTCTTAGGCCATATCCATAAGCTTTCATACGCTCTCATATTCTCATACACGCAAGCCCTAGCAACCTTAAGATATGTTCTCGAAGGCTTGCCGCACTCGGGATTCGAGCAATACTAGCCACCAAACATAGGACGTAGGGTATTACTTCTCCTTGAGGGCCTGAACCTGCATAAACTTTGTCTCCCGTGTGCACCCATCTAAATTTACTGTGCTCACGCTGCCCCATATTCATTATTGTCGGATATAAACACCGACATCCGTAATGATGTAATTTTTGATAGAAAATTCTTTATCATCCAAACAGGTGGTGTTCTTATGCGGATTATTTCTTCGTACATGGACACCATTAAAGCAGGTGGAACACAGGCAATCTATCAAAGATAGGGGCAATGCTTTGAGAACGGTGGTGATCCAGCTCTTCGTGGAGGCAATGGATGTAGCTTTGTGATGGAAGCGCATTTTAGTCGTTATTTACCTTACTTTTGGATATTGTGAACTTGATTGGCATGATGGTTTGTTAAATATTTTATGGTCATATTGACCAAATTTTATAATAATTAACTATGAATTGTATATATCTTGAAATGCAGAGATCGGAAGAAATAAAAAAATTTATTATCTTAAAAAAATACCTTTCATAACTCCTTGGAGAGGACAAGAGATAGAAGTCTGCTAATCTACTACTACTTATAAAAGCACCAGTTCAAATTCTCCTAAACCCACCAAACGTAGTGTACACAGGAAAACGAGCACCCTTCGATCTAATCCACTTAATTGTATCTAACAGTCTGTATTACTTCGATGGTCTGCATGCGAATCGAATGGCCACGATTTAGTGTTCTGCCATCACGTAGTCATGTACGATCTCCTGCACGTCCTGCCCCTCCACATGATCGCGCTGCCCTAGCTCGGTGTCTGCTAGCAGCCGCGGCACGGCCGCCCGAGCCGCCGGCCTCTCGTGACGCCGCCGCTCCAGCCCGCCGGCCTCCCGTGGCGCCTCTCCCCGCCGCCCTCGACGCGCCGGCCGCCCGGCAGCCCGCGCCGCCGCTCCGCCCGGCCTCCCTGCCCGGCCGCCCGGCCGCCCGAGCCGCCGCTCCGCCCGGCCTCCCGAGCCGCCTCTCCCCGCCGCCCTCGACGCGCCGGCCGCCCGGCAGCCCGCGCCTCCGCTCCACCCGGCCTCCCTGCCCGGCCGCCCGGCCGCCCGAGCCGCCGCTCCGCCCGGCCTCCCGAGCCGCCTCTCCCCGCCGCCCTCGACGCGCCGGCCGCCCGGCAGCCCGCGCCGCCGCTCCGCCCGGCCTCCCTGCCCGGCCGCCCGGCCTCACCGCCCGGCCTCCCGAGCCGCCGCTTCGCCGGCCGCCACACCCGGCCGCCCGAGCCGCCGCTCCGCCGGCCTCCCCGCACGGCCGCCCGAGCCGCCGGCCTCTCGTGACGCCGCCGCTCCGGCCCGCCGGCCTCCCGTGGCGCCGCCGCTCCGGCCAGCCGGCCTCCCGTGGTCTGCTGGCTTGCTCTGTTTTTGAGCAGCCAGCAGATCTGATTCTATTCTTCAAAGATTTCAGGCCGGTCTGCTTGACTTAAGGTTTGGCATTCTCCATTGCACGATTCCTTACTTGATATAAAAAAATTTGATCAGGCTAACGTGCTAAAAAAAAATCGCCTCTCCCCGCCGCCCTCGACGCGCCGTCCGCGTCTGCTAGCCCCTCCCCCTCTCTCCGCCGCCTTCGACGCGTCGTCTACGACTGCTAGCCGCGGCGCCTCTCTCCGCCGCCCAGCCGCCGCTCTCAACGCATCGTCCGTGTCTTATTTCACAGCACAGGAAGAAAAGGAGTTCGGCAAGGGGCCTCTGTCCAACAATAATCAGGTTCGTTTGGTACAGCTGCATATGGCATCCTCTCAACGTAATGGGATACAGACACCATTTCAGGACCTAACGAACACCGGCAATTCAGGTAAATATACCACCAGCTCTTGACTACATCATGCTTGTAGATCCTAAATATGTTATCTGCAGGACAAATCTCAGATCCTAAAGAATTAAAGAGACAAAGGGAAAGGGAGAGGTATGCACAAAATAGAGATGATATATTAAAAAGAAGACGTAAGGCCCGAGATCATAAGAAAGCCATATCTGCGCTTCTGAATGAAAACCAGACCCCATGTAACGCACCAGTGGCCATATCACCTGGTATGTCCATCTTTTTGGTCCAGCCGAGATGAACTTGAATCACAAGTATAATGCATTCTTTCTGACAGGAGAACACACTGCAGAAATATCCACCGGACAATCAGCTGTCACCCAACTACAATACACACCAACTACGCAAGGTGATATTTTCTAGCCATAGTTCATTCTACATTATTGTATGAACACCTGACGTTGTACAAATAATGATGATGTAGGCATAAATGCTGCTATCATGAAGTCCAGTGCGTCTCCATTTTATGGACCAAGTTCGTTCAAATCAAACCGGGTAGCCTCTTCTTACAAGGAAAATGTGAATAATAATGATTCTGCTATTGAGTCTTCTCACGGGAGTGGGTTACGAACGCCACTTCAAGCCTTGAATTACAACCCCAACTTGGGTAATGATGTACAATTGCTACTCACATCCCACGCATATTGTGCCGATACTAATTTATACTTATCCTACAGATAAAGTAGCACTGAAGAGGCAAAGGGAAACTGCCCGGTACGAGAAAAATAAAGAATCAATATTAAAAAAGTTGCGTGAGACACGTCATAGAAAGAAAGCTACACCCCTACTTACCAATGGAGACACTCCATCAGATACACCGGTGCCAAATATTTTCTCAACAGGATTAAACACTGGGTTAATGGCTACATGCGAATCGGCGGTCGTCCAACTACCACACATACGAACTGTCGAAGGTTTTGTTTCCTAACTAAAAATCATACTGGGCAAAATTATATTACAACGAATCAGAACTGATGTGTCTTAAACAATGTTTCTGTAGCCATGACAACTATTGGTCTGCAGTCCCATGCTTCTCCACTTCAACGACCAAATGAGTCAGATTTACCCGGATGCTCCTCGCGTGTCAATGAACCTATGAATGTTGATGAAGATTCTGATTGGCTGCACAAAAACAATATGTATCAGATGCATGAAATTGGAGGAAGGATGAGACCTGTCAATTTGCCCAGTGCTACATCCGATGGAGGCACATGCGTGGAGAAATATATTGGTATTTGTTGACTATGAGTCTACCACTTTCTTCATACCGTCCATTCATTGCAGCTATTTACAATGCATAAGTGGGTGAAATTTTGCTAACAGGCAACGACCAATGCGAAGATGCTTATGGAATATTTGAGCCCGATGGCAACACACGAAACATTGATGGTATGCATAACGTCATCTATAGTTTCATGTCCCGCATTGATGCATATTTGGTGCTAAGCGTAATTTTTGGGGCCTTATACTAGAATGCTTGGAAACAGCAACCCATGGAGAAACTGTATATGTTGAGCATGATGAAGAAGCAAGGATGTTCACCGAACAAGGTAGAATAATTCACGTCATCATGAATTTTCAATATATTGTTGTCATTTCTATAATTTTAGTATATAATAGTTTAATTCTTGGAAGTGTTGAATCTATGCCAGCTGTTGATTTTGAATCCTATCGGGTAGAACAACATCCGGCTAATGGAATTCCCACAGATGATGCTTATGACAACATTTACCAGAGCCTACCAAAAAAACACCATGTCCTCAGAAAAGTAAGAGATTGCGACTACTGTGGAGCAATGCGGTTTCAGTTTGAAGGACCTGCATTTTGTTGCAGAAAAGAGAAAGTCAGTATATTTATTCCAGAGGTTCCTGAAGAGTTGAAACGATTGTTTACAAGTCAGGATGATGAGGATGCTAAACATTTCAGAGAGCATATACGATATTTCAACTCCCACTTCTCATTCACAAGTCTTGGAGTTTCACTTGACCGCCGAGTCAGCACTGCGGCAGGGACTGGCATATATACATTCCGTGCACATGGGCAGTTGTACCACCGCCTTGATGATCTGGTGCCTGGTGATAATGGCCCTCGGCATTTGCAACTCTATATTTATGACACGGATGAAAGCTTATTTCATAGGGTCCAACGGTCACCAGATCTTAATATAGACCTTGTACGAAAAATTCTGAGGATATTAGAGCACAACCCTTATGTGCAGACTTTTAAGAGTCTTGGGTCTGTTGAAAATTTGGATGAATATAGGATCTCACTAAACACAAATATAACACTTGATCAACGAAGGTACAATGCCCCCACGACTTCTCAGGTGGCGGCAATATGGGTTGAAGGGAGCAACCCACAGAACTGCTTTGATAGGAGTGTTGTCGTGTATGGAAGAGGAGACCGTCCCTTGCATATTAGAGCATACTACGGGTGCTATGATCCTTTGGCATATCCATTATTTTTTCCTGGTGGGGAGACTGGTTGGAATCGTTGGATGCCATATATTGGCCCCCCTGATTGTGCAACACAAGATTCGATTGATAATTTTTCACCACTCGGAGACCAGGCCACTGATTTACCTACAGGTATTGATCATTGTTATTAATTTTTATATATGTATTACCGTTTTACCTATATCCATTGATCATCTTTACACATTATTATATGAAATATTTTGTTTTCATCAATAAATTAGATGTTAACAATATTCGAGATCAATCTGATAATTCTGCACGACATGGAGACCACGCCATACCACCAGGTACTTACCACCGTTTTCAAGGTTACTATTTATCAGTCTATCATCCAAATTTTTATATTTTGAACTGTCTTTTAGATGACATCGACGAAAACCAAGAGGAGGATTTTGTCACTACGAAGGTTGATGCGACTCGGTCCACAAAATTTGTTAGCGCAAGGGAGTACTACTGCTTCAAATTGCAGGTCAGGAAGAAGCTTTTTAACATCATCTTGTTCGGGGGACGTCGTTTCCAACAGTGGGCAGTTGACATGTATATCAAGATAGAGACTATGAGGCTTGACTGGTACTCTAAGCCCGAAAATCAAAAGCTTATACGAGCTGACCTCTACCAGGTAATGTTCGTCTCATTATTTTATGTTATCTCATACTACAGTGTCATTTGTTGCATCTCTGTTTTACTGTAACCTTTTATATTGAATTTGGTGAACCATTTTGTACAGGGTCTTGTTGATACCATCGCTGCCGGTGAGTCACGTGGTGATCGGATTGGCAAGAGAATCGTGCTCCCACGAACATTTCCTGGTGGTGACCGAGACATGCAAAGGAGGTTCCTAGATGCAATGGCCATAGTCCAGCGGTGGGGTAAACCAGATTACTTTGTCACGATGACTTGCAACCCGTACTGGGAGGAGATAACCTCAGAACTGTTCCCTGGGCAACTACCACAAGATCGTCCAGACCTGGTGGCAAGAGTATACAAGGCTAAGCAGAGAGATATGTTGGACTTTTTGATAAAAAAGAAGCACTTTGGAGAAGTTGCGGCTTATGTGCATGTCACCGAGTTTCAAAAAAGGGGTCTCCCACATGAGCATATCCTCCTAATCATGAAAGCACGTAGCAAGTTGAAGACACCAGATGACTATGATAGGGTCATATCTGCAGAGATACCTGATAAAGAGAAGTACCCTGTTTTGCATGATCTGGTCATTAAGCACATGTTGCACGGACCCTGTGGTGAACTAAGGAAAAGTTGTTCATGCATGATTGAGGGAAAGTGTCGTTTCCATTATCCTTGGCAGTTTTGCCCTGCTACACAACAGGGAAAGGACTCATACCCCATATATAGGAGGAGGGACGATGGACGTCGAGTTAAGGTCAGAGGAGCAACTTTGGACAATAGATGGGTGGTCCCTTACAACCCTATTCTTCTCATGAGGTATAACTGCCACATCAATGTCGAAACTTGCTCGAGCATCAAGGCAGTGAAGTACATGTTCAAGTACATCTATAAAGGACATGATCAAACATCCTTTGCATTTGAGCAAAGTGTCATCAATGATGGGGGAATTATCAATGAGATTCGTCAATATAGGGATGCACGCTATGTAGGACCTCCAGAGGCTATCCACAGGATTTTCGGTTTTCATATGTTCGGTATTAATCCTTCCGTTCTGCAGCTGCAACTTCATTTGCCCAACATGCATACTGTCGCATTTAAAGCTTCTGAAAATCTAGAAGATGTTGTCAACCGACCATCTTCTTCCAAGAGCATGCTTACTGAGTACTTTGAGATGAATAGGAAGAGCCCTGAAGCACGAAAATGGTTGTATAGAGAGTTTCCAGAACATTTTGTGTGGATTGCGGGAAAGAAGAAGTGGAATGTAAGAAAACAAAGGGCACAGATCGGGAGAATTGTGTATGTTCACCCAGCTGAAGGTGAGAGGTACTTCTTGCGGGTGCTCCTGAATCATGTCCGAGGTGCGACTTCATTTGATGATTTAAGGACTGTACATGGAAATTTGTGTAGAACATTCAAAGAAGCATGCGAGCAATTAGGCCTCATTGAGCACGACATGTCTCATGATGACTGCCTCACAGAAGCAGCGACATTTCAGATGCCTTGTGCTCTTAGACGGTTGTTCGCGACTATCTTGATATTTTGTGAGGCGACAAAAGTCCGGGATTTGTGGAACAAACATCTACCGTCAATGTCCGAGGATTATAGCCGTACCCAATCAAATGAGGTCGCACTTGAGCAGATGGTTCTTAGAGACATTAGGGATTTGGTGCATTCTATGGGCAAGGATATTAGAAACTATGACCTTTCGGAGCTGGTTGAGACAACCAATTCTTCTAGCTCCGAGTTTATAGAGGTCACAGAGGAGAGACAAGTTGGGGTGGACCAAGAACATCTAGACCTTGTTAACTCTATGAACAGTGAGCAGTTGGCTGGTTTCAATGACATCATGGATCATGTGAACAATCAGAGAAGCCAAATATTCTTTGTCGATGGTCCAGGAGGCACTGGGAAGACATACTTGTACAAGGCACTACTTGCTAAGGTCCGTTCCACTGGCTTAATAGCAATTGCAACCGCTACGTCTGGAATAGCAGCGTCCATATTGCCCGGAGGGCGGACTGCACACTCCAGGTTCAAAATACCAATTAAGCTCACTGACAATAGCATGTGTGGTTTCACAAAGCAGAGTGGTACAGCGCACTTGCTTCGATAAGCGTCCTTGATTATTTGGGATGAAGTCGCCATGACGAAGCGTCAAGCGGTTGAGGCGCTTGATAGATCGCTCCAGGATATTATGGAATGTGATTTGCCATTTGGGGGAAAGATTGTCGTCTTTGGTGGAGATTTTAGACAGGTCCTTCCTGTGGTGGCACGTGGGACAAGAGCTCAGATCACAGATGCTACCTTGCAGAGATCCTATCTATGGGAGAAGATTCATAAGATACGCCTCACGCACAACATGAGGGCACAGACTGACCCTTGGTTCTCCGAATACCTGCTAAGGGTTGGCAATGGAACGGAGGAATCGATTGGCGATGATTATGTCAATCTCCCCGAGGACATTGTAATCGGTTATACCGAGAATGAAAAAGCTATTGATAAACTCATTGCAGATGTTTTTCCATCGCTGCATGCCAATGCTATATCGGGAGCATACATGAGCACACGTGCTATTCTTTCAACCAAGAATGAGCATGTTGATGAGCTAAATGAGAAAATAATTGACAGGTTTCCAGGCGAAGAGAAGGTATACCATAGCTTCGACTCTATCGAGGACGACTTGCACAACAATTACCCGATTGACTTCCTGAACTCGCTCACACCAAATGGCTTGCCCCCGCATGTCTTGAAAGTCAAGATCAATTGTCCCGTCATTTTGCTCCGTAACCTAGACCCTCACAACGGCCTTTGCAATGGAACAAGATTGATGATCAGAGCCTTCTAGGATAATGCAATAGATGCAGAGATTGTTGGTGGCCAGCATGCTGGAAAGAGGGTATTCATACCTAGGATCCCTTTGTCACCCTCCGAGGATATCTCACTTCCCTTCAAGCTTAAGAGAAAACAATTCCCCATCTGTCTGAGTTTTGCGATGACCATTAATAAGGCGCAGGGTCAGACCATTCCAAACGTTGGTATTTACCTTCCAGAGCCCGTGTTCTCTCATGGACAGTTGTATGTTGCATTGTCAAGGGGCGTGTCGCGGCAGACAACAAGGATTTTGGCAAAGCCGAACAAACAGATAGATGATTCAGGGAAAAGCACCAAGAACATTGTCTATAGAGACGTCATCAGCTTCAAATAACCGTGTAGGTTATTTTAGTGTGAGAGTTCTGAATTTTTTAGTTGCAGCTTAGCTACAATTTAAGTGACATGAAAATATTTTGTATCCATTTGATTTAATTTTTTACATGAATTGTTTTAATATTATACCATGGGAACTCACTTGATAAACGTTTGAGACGTGCATTGCACGTGCACGGTTACTAGTCCTCTATAAAAGACGAGGGGCCAAACAAGACTTCGCTTCGCTTGTTCGCCTGCTTCGCCCAAACCTCGGGAGCACCAAGAGAGGAGAAGTCGCAGCCATGGCGATCCCCCAGATCTCCCGGAAAACTACGGCCCTCCTCTTCCTCCTCGCCACCGCAGCAGCCTTCGCCTCTCTGGTGTTCGCCGACGGAGATGACGTGGTGGTCCTCACGGAGTCCAACTTCGAGAAGGAAGTCGGCCAAGACCGCGGCGCCCTCGTCGAGTTCTACGCCCCCTGGTTCGCCCTCCTTTCCCTCTGCCTCACCAGATCATTACGTAATTTAGATGGATTCGGATCGGATCAGATCCGTCGTCGTATATCATAGGTCCCAAAGTTTGGATCTTTACTACGTGCGTGATTTAGTCGATCGGTAGTTCTTTTGGACTCGCGCAATTGCTGTTGGGGTTGCTAGAAGCAGCGGGTGTTGTTACAAACTAGTCTTTCATATGAAATCGATCGTACTGCAATTAACTTTCTGTCGGCTTGGAAGATTTGATCCTTCTGTACATGCGCTTGAATTAAGTTGTATCTTTGTTAATCCTGTAGATTTGTTCGTTCGTTTCCCTTTCTGTAATATTTTAGATCAGATCAGGTACTCTGGGGCGGGATTGGTTACCCAATTTTTTTAAAAAAATTAGGTGTGCATTCAATACTTTTTGAGGCTTTTGGTTAGGGTTTAAGATGTAGGTAGGTGGAATCACGTGCTGTAGCTTAATTACTTGTTGTATTCTAGTGGTGGTAGACGTCTAATTGGGCATGTTGATTGGTTTCTTTTATGTGAAATGCTGTTTATGGGATCATAATTTTGACTGGGGTCACGTCCCTTCTTTATGGAAAGGAAAGGGCCAAATTGCCATACCCATAACATTGCAGTTGATTTAGGAACTAGTGGGTGGGCTAGCATGAACAAAGAAAGAGCTAAAACCGGTCCCAGCAATTTTGATGACTACTACTGAGTGAAGTGTTAGATTCTTCTTGTCTTAGCAGTATTATCTTGTATGCTTAATCTTGGCACTGGGGTGAGTTTATGAAGGTTTGTTGGAAGAATTGTAGCTCTTCTCTACTTGAGGGGTTCTGGTGGGCCATGATACATGAATACAACTGGAAAAGAGAAGAAAAGAAGTGCCTATACAGTTCCTGTAGCACAGTACTCCTAAGCCTGTACTTTTCCCTTGTGCAGTAGTATATGCTGCAATTTTTTGTGACTTAAATTATATTTTAATTTCAGTGTACCAGCAGTTCAGCATTTCAAGCACATTTGCCTCTCTCTTTTGGTTTTTGTTGAGAAAAAGCATATCTGTTATTAATCTTCTGCTTATTTTGTTTGTTCAGGTGTGGTCACTGCAAGAAGCTAGCCCCTGAGTATGAAAAACTTGGTGCAAGTTTCAAGAAAACTAAATCTGTCATGATTGCGAAGGTTTGCATGCTTATTTCTAATATTATCTTAGTTCTATCCCTGCTAAATATTTGGAGTTTTGTACATTCCTTTGGTTATTTTCTGCCATTCCATGCCATGAAGGATGAAAAAAATGATTGATACATGAATATTTATGAGAATTGATTCCGTTGCCTTTTCCAAAAAATAAATAGATTGGATAGTACTCGTAGGATTTACTCATCTTCAACTTCATTTCTCGTTATAGGTTGATTGTGATGAGCACAAGAGTGTGTGCAGCAAATTTGGAGTTTCAGGGTATCCAACGATCCAATGGTTCCCTAAAGGTTCATTGGAGCCCAAAAAGTGAGGCTTGACTGTTTTTTAAAGTTGCCCATGACCATCGTTATTACAAAAATGTCATGATAGATATTACTATGTCCATGTAGGTATGAAGGGCAGCGCACTGCAGAAGCCCTTGCTGAATTTGTTAATACAGAAGGAGGTATTGCTTTGAGCTTGTATTACTAGAAGTGTAGAATAGCTTGTAGATCATTTTATGTTGTTTACCAAGCAATGCCACTTTTCTATCTCTATGACACATCATATACAAGATTATATAGGAGTTTTTGTTAGTGGCAAGAAATCAAGGTCAACCGAAATTAGCTACGCTGTGTTACTTCGTGCCATCATGTTTTTATATCCATGTATGGTATTTTGACTCCTAAACTGTGGATGGTGTTTGATATTGTTCATAGAGACTTGTGATATATGTGTGCTTTTAACTTTCAGAATGATAGGACATCAGAAAGTTGTGGCCATCTCCTTCGTTTTCTCGTAAATTTTTAATTTTATTTAGTGTTGCTCATTAAGTGTTCTCGCAGATAGCTGGTTGAACTCGTTTGTTATCAAGGCACTATTCTTTCACAATTACAGCAGTGTCTAAAACCATGTGGGCTGTCTTTCAGGCACCAACGTAAAGCTAGCAACTGTTCCTTCAAGCGTTGTAGTGCTTACCCCTGAGACCTTTGACTCAATTGTGCTTGATGAAACAAAAGATGTTCTTGTTGAGTTCTATGCCCCATGGTAGGTTTTATTATTTGATTTACTTTTCCTCCAATATGTTTTGCGCCATGAATCGATGTTTTCTCCCCCACTGAATATAAGTGATCAGGTGCTCTTTTATTTGACAGGTGTGGCCACTGCAAGCATCTTGCTCCGGTTAGTAGATGGCTCTAGCTTGAATTTCTCGTACACATTCTCGGGTGGTCCCGTTAGTAGTATCATTGCAACTTTCATGTCTAACCATATTCACTTATTCTTTTAGATATATGAGAAGCTGGCTTCTGTTTTCAAGTTAGACGAGGGAGTCGTGATTGCTAATGTTGATGCTGACAAACATAAAGACTTGGGTGAAAAGTATGTTCTCTGACTTATGTCGTGATGTGTCTCATCTGCGTTTTCTTTTCCCTATTCGTGTTGTATTACTGGGACTCCCCTTTTTTCTTTTTCTTTTTTGCTGCGAATATGACCAACTGGTATCTGTGTGCCATGCTATTTTTCATTTGCTGTGGATTCAACAACTGGTATTTGTGTGCCACATAACACTTATAACACTTCATTGCTTCAATAAAGTACTGTTTTACATCTTGACGTATAAAATAGTTTATGACTTGCTACGTCACTTTTAGGTATGGAGTTACTGGTTTTCCTACATTGAAGTTCTTCCCAAAGGGAAACAAAGCTGGTGAAGATTATGATGGTGGCAGGGACTTGGGTGACTTCACCAAATTCATTAATGAGAAGTGTGGTACCAGCCGTGATACAAATGGTCAACTCACTTCAGAGGTTGGTTGCGTACATTCCATACTGCATGCTGCACATCTGAATTCAGGCAAAGATGCTTACTTATTCTGACTATGCTCTGTTCATTAATGTTGTAGGCTGGACGTATAACAAGTTTGGATGCCTTGGCAAAGGAGTTCCTTAGTGCTGCCAGTGACAAGCAGAAGGAAGTCCTCTCCAGTATGGAAGAGGAGGTTGCAAAGCTCAGTGGTTCTTCTGCAAAGTAAGCTCGAGCCTCAGTTATTTGTCTAAGCTTTCAAAATGATCTCATATTTGTCAGTTTGCGGTGATGTTATTGGTACTGTAGTTTTAATATTCCCATTTACGTGATTAAATCAGGCATGGAAAGGTCTATGTTTCCATTGCAAAAAAGATCCTGGATAAAGGCAATGACTATACTAAGAAGGAAACCGAGAGGCTTCAACGCATGATGGAGAAGGTACGAAACAACAATACCAACACCAAATTTCCTTCGACATATTCATCATCATAAGCAAACTCATGTTTATATTATTTTTCCTGGCTCCAGTCAATCAGCCCTTCGAAGGCAGATGAATTTATCATCAAGAAGAATGTTCTTTCAACATTCTCTTCCTAAGGCGACTGCATGCTCCATTCTCGCAGTCAGGATATAGGCGAAAAGAAAAGGCAAGATTAGGAATGTGACGACGAGAGTTGATTTGGTGGTAGAACTAATTATGGGGATTTTCCCTTGAGCATACTTGTATCCTATTGCGTGGCTAAGTCTTTTAGTTCTTTCCTTGTGGTTCCATGGATTCAGTCGGTAGTAAAATAGTTTTACTTTCTGTTGGAGAGAGACATTGACCTTGTTACGACATTGAGCTTGTTTCAATCCAATAATACAACTTCCTCATGGGTCTATCTGAACTGGGCGAAAGCTGAATGCCGCAAGTAATTTTGTTTTGCATGTATGAGTATCAGCTTCCTGTAAATTTTTTCAGAATGGGTAAACTGTATTATTTCTTCTCAAGGACTATTGACCATTCAGTGCTGTACTTGAACAATTACTGTGACCTTTGCTGGAAACGATCTGTGATACTTGTTTCTCAACATGCACCTAATTTTGGTGGTATAGTTTGTTCTTCCAACACGGATGGAAATTTATGCCTATTTCCAAAGCAAGTTCAATTTTATTGGGTCGGAACATGCAGAAAGATTAGAGAAGGCACCAAAAAGATAAGCATGCTAAGGTTTTTATGTTATCGCAAATGGTCGAGTTCCTTTTAGTATCGTACCGCTTCTCTGTTGTATCAGCACCCTGTCTAACGTACTTTCGTGACCTCTTTGAAAATCCTTTGCCAAGATTTCACGCGAAATTGTCATATTACCGTAGAAATTTGGAAAATTCCCCCGTTAATTCAAGTTACCACCGGACCTGTCTCAAACTTCAAAAGGCCAGTCAAATTTTGCAATAGGTGCCTCAAAATCGCGTTCATCTTCCTCCCCTCCATCCATATCTAAGCCTATCATTACCCCCACGGCCTATGCTAACAACGCAATGGCAACCGGGTGGTGCTTTCCCGGGAGGCACTTTGGGTGTATTAGTGAACTGAAGTACGAATTAACAACTCTAGAGATCACAGAAGATATTCACATGTATCTATCTTGCCATAAAATTTAAATGTTTAACTAATAGTTGACTGTTTTCATTTTCCTAACAATTAGGATATCTTAGACCATCTAATCCAGATCCATCGGATCTCCCTCTCATCCTTTAGGCCCCGTTTAGGAGCCATGTAAATTTATACATTTGTAACGAGCTTACATCAGTATTTTATAAGGCACCAACTAAACCCTTGGAAACAAGGGAATTCATTTCTGGTTGTAAACTTCTACCCTTTTCTGTTTGGGTAGGAACTCTTTTCTGGTTGTGAACTACAATTGAAAGTTATTGTCTGCTATGTGCATCTGGAACGTCAGCAAATGTTTACGGTACGAAGTAAACTGACAAGTTAAATAACAACTTCAAGCAAAGTAAACATTTTTTAACTCAGCAGGTGCTCATTATGAGTACAATTGTTCTGAATATAAAGCATGGCAAAGGATGTCAGCATCAGCATCGTAAGTTGCCACTTGCTCTGCTCCACCGCTGGGTCCTCGATGATGGCTGCTTGGCCCAAGAAACTGCAGCAGAATAACAAAATTTGAGTTTGCATGCAGAATTTTCAGGTGTTCGTCTATCAGAAGAAGAACTGCTGATAAGTTTTCAGGATATGAGCAGAAAATATTTGACATTTGATAAGTTTTTAGTTTTATCACAAGATGCCAACATGCACTTCAAGATAGCAAACAACAGAAAATACTTTGACATATCAGCAGAAAATAATTGATATATGATTCAAATATGCTTTGATCTTAATTATAATCAGCCAAAGAAACTACGCATAAAAAAAAGAACTTGAGAACAAGCAAGAAATCTACCGAGCTACAAACTACACATGTCAAAATCTGCTTTGCATTTCAATTTTCACAGCTCGCAAATGATACCATGCAACAGATCAGCTCCAGCTCTAAAACCAGTCTGGACAACATAACTAGCAAAAGACGAATCTGAGGACAAATCTACGCATGAGACATTCAATTCATGTAGGGGAAAAATAAAGATTCCCAACAGAAACATGATTCCACGTCGATGGCTAACATTGCAGAACTAAAAGAAATGTTGTCTAAACTAATCCTTCCAATCTCTTACAGACACTAACCTAAACCATGAAATCGAGCTTCATACTATCTCAAACCATAGCACTGCTAAGATTACCAATCTACGCTAAACCCATCCATTGAAGCAGCTCACGGATTTCCTAATTAACCGCAGGATCTGAACCTCTGCAATTGAATCAGAACAAATACTGGAATTTATAAGACGGATATGTGCAAACCTTAAGCTCAGATAGAACCTTAGGGGGCAGTCCTCCCAGACGCGCGTATCATGAACACATGCCCAAATTTCTGCCTGTATCTGGCATTCCACTCGGCCAACTCCTACAACAGTTCAAAGAAACCAAATTGAGTCCACAAATCAGATCACAGATATAAGGAGCACAGTAAACAAGGCGTGCCACTTGTGCGGTCGAATCAGTGGCTGTGGAAATCGCTGCTAACTGCTCCTCCTTGCTCCATGTATAGTGACAACCGATGATCAGCAACAGCAAGCAGACTGAAACGAGTGAGCCAGAAAAGAGAAGAAATTTACACGAGCAACACCGATGAAATGAACCTAGATGAGCAAGCGTCTCTGGCGGTGCGTTCTCGACGGCGTTGGTGGCTCCTTGGCAGCGGATCCCCCACCTTGGGTTGAGCGCCTCGAGCCGTGTCTCCTCCCCACCGGGACAAGGAGTACGTGGATGTGGCGGAGAAGCTCGGATCTGGCGGCAGGGAGGTGCGTTGGAGGATGGGACGGCGGCGGCGGCACGGTCGCAGTCACGCCCCTTGCGGCGTCGCCTCCCGAGGAGACGGTCGAGCTCGGGTCGATGTCGGCGTGGAGGAAATGGCCACCAGAGTCGAGGTCGCTCAAAGGAGCTCAGTTCCGGTCGGGATCTCGCGGAGGAGCCGGGCAGCGTCGGCAGCGCGGTTGCGGTCGCGCCCCCCGTCGAAGCTGCGAGGTTGCTCTTGATAACTGTCGAATTAGAACTGGGAGTCAGGAACAGTGGTTTTTTTCCAGTTGTATTATGCAAAACGATGGTTTTGGCCCAGCCCAGCCCAAAACTAGCCATCCAAACATCCATTTCCAGCGTGGGCCCTTGTGTTACACCGGTTTTGGGCTGAATACCAGCTATCCAAACAGGCCCTGAACATATCAATCTCCTCTCTCTCGTTCGAGTTTGTTCCCCCCCTAATCTGCCGATGCACCACTGCTAGCACCCACCTCCGTCCTGCACGTCATTGCCCTAGCCTCGCCGGCGCCGACGAGTTCCCCTCCGGCTGACTCCTTTCACCCGCTCCCTCCTCCTCCCCCGACCTTCTCAATTGCTGACATTGCCTCCGCCTTCTTCCTCGCCTCCGGTAGCTCATGCCGCCAAACCAGTCGTTGTTTTCCTCGCCTCCTAAACACAACCACCTCCGTCGTCTTCTCTCCCACCGCGTGGACTGCCACGCCAGCTCTCCCATCTAGCATTCTTGCCATGCCCACAGCCAGTGGCACTGTTGTGCCGCCTAGCTGCCCCGCTTGAGCCCTAACCCTGGTAGTGTTGCCAAAGGAGAAAGCTCACTAAAGGTAAGGAGAATAGTAGCACGCAGCAGCAAAGAAGAAGGAGGAAGAAACAAGGAGGCGGAAGAAACTTTGGTAAGCAAAAAAAAGACTGTTGGCATGCAAAATAATCAATTATAGGTGAGCAAATTTGTAAAAACGTAAATTCAAATGTCACGACCACATTTCTCGGAGCTGCGACGTGTTACCCGCAACTGCCCAGGATGTTTATCAGTTGCAGGGGTGGTACAGATACAACATCAGCACAGCGTTTAAAACATCCGGATTATATTACATCACAATAAAAATAAGTTTGGCAGCAGCTTAGTTTATACATTAGACTGGGGCGTTGGAGCCCAAAATTTACATTACAAAAATGGACCTAAACCACAGGCGCCGAGAGCGCGGATAAGACCTAAAATTCATAGTCGTCTCCATCGAAACATTCTTCTTCGTATGGGCCTTCCTCATTGTCCTGCGCATCTGATATGTATTGTGCAGTAATGAGTACGCAACGTACTCAGCAAGCCACATTGAGAAATTATTCTACATAACTACATGCATGGGATTTCAAAGGAGGAGTATAGGGTTTTAACATATCATCTGGTGGATGAATAGTCCTAACTTCGCCTTGGTAATTCAAATCTCCTTCTTTAAAACAGTTTTAAGACAAAGTGTTGAGTTTAAGTAACCCTGCCGGGTTAACGACAAGTTCAAGCAACCATCACAAAAATCTACTTGTGCCTCGTGACGAGAATCACCTCTAAACACAGTTCCATTGACCGGGAACACGGCGTATTCGAATACCATTTATATGACTCTACAGAGTTGCTCAGCTTTACCCACATGATCGCCATACCTCGTAACATCACTGCAGTCATACACACGTCCTTTGGTGTGTCGACAGAGGTAGTCTATCAAGACTTTTTATCTGCTCTATCTTTTGAAGTTTCTACCCAGGAACTTTCATCACTCGCCCTCCCGAGAGCCAACGGGCCAATGTCAACTACGCGATTCGGGAGTCGAGTGAGTTCCAGTTGTGATTCCCTACCGAGTAGCCTATCACCATATTTGCTTATGCGGGGCTCCCAGAGAAGTGGGATGGCAAGCCAGTCTGTAGAAGTTCAGTGGGTAGAGCAGACTTACTAGGCCAGGTTTAACGAGTCGAACATGTGGTTGAGCGGTTCTTATGTTTTTCACTACGCATAAGGGTTGTGTCCTTATCTGCCCTAAGTAAGGAAATCCTCCTGATTCCCCTTACTCCACGACTAGGGGCATGGCGGCACGATCAGCACGTGAAAGGCCCCATCTTCTCTGTCCCCTATCGTCAGCAATTTCCTTTCAAGAAACCACATTCTCCGAGTTTAGCTAGGGTTAACAATTATCCCTAAACTTTATCTAGCCTGAGTTCTAACGCCGGTGAAGAATACTGATAGTCTCATTTCTATCCTAGGGTTTTCGAGGTGAATATGGCCTACAAAAATTGACTAGGCTGTGGGGGTGGTAGGTATTAGCTACATCGTCATGTCATTCAAAAATATCACGGTACTAAATTAACATGCATAAAATAATTAGCTAAACTAGTAATACAATAAATAGCAGGCAATTAGGTACAACATGGACAAAGAAATGTGACTTGCCTACTGCACCGTAGTTGTTCTGGTCGATGTCCTCGAAGATTTTCACCGTCGGGTTCCTGCTCGAGCGTTGGGTCGCTACTATCGTTCCCTAGTTGCACGAAAATCCAAACAAACATATACACATAAGTGCGGGCTCGACGAATGCGAGCTGGGAGCAAAATGCATATTAATTGAAAATAATACTAAAAATAAGGTGTGGGGGAGTGCAGGATTGGAACCGGGATGCCGAGAAGTTGAAGGAAATGGTTGGATCGGAGTTAGGGTTTTCGGACGGGGAGTCGGAATATGAGGCATAGAAGTTTTTGTGGGTTTTGGGGATCAAGAAGTGAGAATCTGGATTTATGGATAGCAAAAATGGAACCGCGTCGTCGAAACGATCGAAACGGTATATTTTAAGGTTTTTAGGGTTTCGGGCACAACCCGTCGGGCCCGGGCCCGTTAAGGATTGGGCCCACTAGGGCTTTCGTGTTGGGCTTGGAATGGACTGGGATTGGGTTGGATTTGGGCTAGGGTTGGGCTCGGATTAGGGTTAGGGTTTTAGGGTTCAACAGAAATAAAAGAAAAAGAAAAAATAGATTCTATACGAGATGGGCTTAAATCAGTTTGACTAATGGGCTGCTATTGGGCTGGCTAATGGATTCGGTCTGCGGAAAAATAAAAAGATAAAGAAAAGAAAAAGAAAAAGAAAAAGGGGAGCGGGCCGGCCGAACGGCCTGTTAGCACTCAGCTTTGGCCCAGAAAAGAAACGGGCCGGCCTGTTAGAGGAGGGAGGCCGGTGGCCTGTTCGGGCAGAGGGAGAACAAAGGAGGGGCGACAGGGACGGTGGCCGCCGGCGACGAGGAGGGCAATTCGCCGTCGGTGAGACCTGCCGGAAGGAATTGGGGCTCGAGTAGGTGCTACAGAGGTTGGGGAACTCATTTTTGAAGAAAATGGGGGATGGTGCCGTGGGGGATTGGGCTGGCATCGGGAAGGGGCAGCTCGGGTTGAGCTCGCCGGAGGGGAAGGAAAGGGGGAGGGAAGGCGGCGGGCTCGCCGGTGTCCAGAGAGGGAAGAGAGGTGGCGGAGGAGCTCAGGAGGAGGAGGAGTTGCTCGGGAGCCAGAGGGAGAGAAAATAGGGAGCTTGGTGGCGACGGGTGGTCTCGGGTTCCACTCACCGGAGATGGAGGCGACGGCGGCGAGGTGGCTTGGGTTCAGGAACAGCGAGGAGGAGGTGTGGAGCACTCGGAAGCTCGCACGGGAGGGAGGGGAGTGCTCGGGAGAGCTCGGCTGCAAGAGAGGTGGAGGAGGGGAGCTCGGAAGCGGCAATGAAGAGTGGGGGAGGAAATGTTGGAAATATGCCCTAGAGGCAATAATAAAGTTGTTATTATTCTATTTTCATGTTCATGATTAAGTTTATGTTCTATGCTAGAATTGCATTGGTTCTTGAATATGAGATTCAGAGGAAAACCTAATTGCATGTGTGGAATAATAAACACCATTCAGATCCCTAGTCAGGCCTCTAGACTAGCTCATGTATTGTTGATGGTCTTGTTTTCCTGATCATGGGCATTGTTAATGTAACAAGGATGCCGGCAATAATGGAAACACATTGTTAGGGTAACAATGGTGTTGGATAGACCCCCTTATGAGATACTGCGAGATCACTTCGTCAATATGTTCTCAGTATCTTCTCATTATGTGTTAACGTTTACTTGCGTTCTTAGACCATGAGAATATCGTAGACCCGGATACCGGATGGTTGCTTTGGGGTCATCAAACGTTACTCCGTAACTGGGTAATTATAAAGGTGACTTTCAGGTACACCAAAAAGTATATCGTGGTTCTAGATATCTCAAGACTGGGATTTGCTCATCCGGCGATGGAGAGATATACTCTGGGCCCACTCGGTATTACGGTGTCCAGCATCGTCTGGCCAGGTATTGTGACTAAAAGGTTAGTCACGGGGATACCGGAATACGGAAACGAGAAAAGAGTACAAATCAGTAACGAGGATAACTAGGTATGGTGATCAAGGAGTTGATCACAGGGATACCGTCAAAGTCTCGCCTCGGGTTGTGTAACGTATCGTGAGGCAAAAGGATGATATGCGGTAATACGAGGTTCGCTCGATAAAGATCTTCGATGATATGTGGGAATCGTTATGGGTGTCCAGATCCCGCTGACTATTATTGACCGGAAGGTGTTCCGGACATGTCCACATATACTCGAACCTATAGGGTCACACGCTTAACATTTTAGCGACATTTAGGAATGCTACGATTTATGGAGAACGAGAAAGAAGGGTTTCGAAAGTGTTTCGGATGATCTCGAAAGTGTTCCGGGAGGTCCCGGATGGTTCCGGTGATGTCCGGAAGTGTTCCAAAAAGTTCTAGAAGGTTCTAGAAGGTTCTAGAAATTCTAGAAGGTTCCAGAAGTTCTAGAAATTCTAGAAGGTTCCGGAAGTTCTAGAAGGTTCTACTGGTGGAGTTGGACTCCAACTCCAACAGGGTGTCCCTGCTGGAGTAAGACTCCACCTGCCTAGGGAGAGCTGCCTCAACCCCTATAAATAGAGGGGTAGGGCACCTCTAAGGGTATCCCGAGCAGCCCCAGAGGCAGCCCCAGAAGCAGCCCTAAACTCTAGGCTGGCCATCTCTAGATTGGTCACAGCCTTCTTTTTCTCTCTCTTCTAGATTGGATCTAGTACAGCTATCGGCGCGCTGCTGCTTCTCCTTCTCGTAGATCCCCGCTGTTTTTGTGTGCTGGTCCACACATTACCGCGGTGTCGCTGATCCGGTACGCATGAATACCTCGGAGACGTCGTATACTTCGGCGTTCGATCCGGCGAACTATTCGCGAGGAGATCGCTCTCGCGGCTGGGAGGTATAACCTAGCTGCGGGAGTCTGCGGACTTCATCGACATCGGTCAACTTCTCCGCTGCATTGACGTGATCGTCGAAGGTATGATCTCATTGCCTGCACCTCGATAGTGATCTTAGGGTGGATTGTGCGCGGTAAATTTTTGTTTTGTGTAGCACGTTCCCCAACAGGAAAGGGGGCGAGGCCAGCAATGGCGGCTTTTATAGCCGGGGTGGAGGAGGCGCTGGTCGGGGCGGAGCTCGAGGAAGCTGCGACGTGGCGATGGCGAGGCTGGCGTGGCGCGCGCGGGAGCTCGGGAGCTCATGCAACGGCGAGGTGGCGCGCGGCGTGGCGAGAGGAGGAGCAGAGAGCGAAGAAGGCCGGCGACGCGTGGCTGGCCTCGGGCGCAGCAACGGCGGAGCGGGCCCCGCCTGGCTCCGGTGCCGAGGACAAACGGCGCCGGTGCTCCTCGGGCGGCACGACGAAGCGGAGAACGGCGGGCGACGGGGTAGGTGGCGACGGCGTCGGGGGAAACGGGGAAGAGATGGTGGGCTGAGATGGAAGATGGGCCGAAGGAGAAGAGATTCGGCCCAGAACAAGATTTCGAATTTTTAAAAATTTTGATATTTTGATCTGTCACATCAAATTTGACCAACACATGTAGAAACAAAAATGACAAGTTTGGAATACTAAGTTCATAGCGGAATTTGAATTCGAAAGTCGCGTCCGGTTAGAGGGCTACTACTTTTCCCTAGGAAAGTTTCCATATCAAACGCGCTTCTACTTCCCATATCCCGTTTCAAGCTCGATCACCGCGCCGCTCGCGATCGGAAGCTCGTCCGCGCAGCTAAAAGAGGAAAACAAATTAAACTAAGGCCCGATAGGAGCCTTCCACACGCAGTATAGGAGTATAACTCAAAGATATCACACTTATTGTATATTGGATTCGCCGCACAGATCGAATCGGTTTACTGTTTACTAGCATCTATTGGTTAATCTAATCACGGTGCGATGTTTTAGTCCCTACACTTGACTTGAAATTAGAGCGTAAGTAATTTTCTACTAAGCTGGCAGCGTTCCAATGCACCGGTGCGAACTACTTCAGCGCCGTCGATGGCTACGGGCAGATGCATGCAGGCACCGGGCAACGGCAATGCACATTGCGGCTGGCCCGATCTGACCATGTGGCACACCGACGAGTCGTGCAATGCAGTCCTGCCAGTTGGGTACTACCCCTCCGTAGGCATCGGCGGCGACTTCATCGACGGCACTCCAGCGCCTGAGCACTCTGCCCTGGGCACCGGCGGCTACTACGTGAACGCACCACCGCTCGCGTACACCATGGGAATGGGTGGGAACTTCACGAGTCTGGACAGCTACGCGGGGCATTGGTCGGCAGAGGAGTTCCAGCGCTCCGACACCGGCACCAGCCATGCAGCTGCATCACCTCAGTATTCGGATCCGGGGATACGCGGTTCCAGCCTCATCATCTCTAGTAGACTAGTACGAGTCAGGTGCCAGCAACATAGCCCCGCGACTTTGGATGGTGCAAGGCCCCCGGGTTCAACTGATGTCGCCGGCGCCGCTGCGCACAGGTCCCGAGCAATGCTCCCGGCTAGCTATAGGTTGCAAGTTTTTATTGAAATATCATGTGCAGGTTACAACTTACTCCTTCCGATCGCAAATGTAAGTCGTTTTTGACTTTTCGCAGTCTTCAATACAAGACTTTGACTATAATTTTCGTGCATAATACGTTATAAAAAATAATAAGAAATGCATAAAATAAAAGAATTTTGTAAGACAGATCTAATGACATTATTTTCATAAAGTGTATCAAAGTATTTTTACATCTATTAGTGATCAAAATTTTAAAAAATTGACTACACGTATCCCACGACGACCTACATTTGTGATCAGAGGAAGTACAAGGTTGTGTTCTATGGCTGTCGAATTCAGCAGCTCAGCTCGGATCATGTTCTCCTCGTAAAAAAGAAAAAAAGAAAGAAAAAAGCTCGGATCATGTTCAGCAATTTTGTACCTCTGCCTGGACATTGTCCTGGAAATGTTGTAAACTGCAGAATGCAAAATACAACCATATAAAGGTGATACCACTTTTCTTTGGTCTAACATCTTCCTAGAAGACACCCGCGTCGCTCTCCTGGGCGGCTCGGGCGGAAACCCTAGCCGCCACCGCCGAGCCTCCTCCTCCCCCCTCGCCACCACCGGAGGAAGTCACCGGGCAAAGCCCGCGTAGCGGACGGTGGCGGCGAGGCCTCTTTGCCCGGGCTCGGTGGGCGGTTTGGAGCCAGAAAGCTCGCCCGATTGGCGGCGTTTTCGTCGGGTCAGAAGGCAGCGGCGCCGGGTCAGACGGCTGATGGGGCAGCGGGCCGTGGCGGCGCCGTGCAACAGAGGTCCAGGCGTCGTGCAGCGGAGGCCCAGGCGCATGGATCTGGGGCCGCTGTGCCCAGATCCGTGCGAGCGGGGGCATGCGGCCAGTGACTGGTCCGAAGCCGGTGGCGTGCGGGCGCGGTGGAGGCTCCACTCCTCCTCTTCCCCCGGCGGTCGGCCGGCCGGTCTGCCCCGTGGCTCCGGCGTGGCGAGTTCCCCGGCCCGGCGCGGGATCTGGCGCGGGCTGCCCAGCCCTAGCCAGAGCTGGGCTCTACGGGCGTGGGGGCCTGCTAGCCGCCTCTGGTTGGAGGGCTTCCCATGGGCCTGCGGAGCTTGGGCGGCCGGCGTGGAAGCCTTGGGATGCGGACCTCGGGCGGCCGGCGTAGGAGGGCCCGTCGCAGGCACAGGAAACAGGTGGTGGTGGTCTCTCATGTCGTGATCCTCGCATGTCCAATGACAGGCCCGGTGGTGCTAAGATCCTCGGGCGAAAGCTCTGCTCGGTCCTTGACTGATGCCGGCAATGGCGGCGCTCAAGTGTGTCGTGCTCCTTCCTGAAGGCGTTGTCGTTTGGATCTCACCATCCGAGGTATCTCCAGGAGAAATCCGAAGAATCGGCTCGATGGTTCGGGCGGCGGTGGCGCCTCAACGTCACACCCTCCTTGGGGGCGTTGCCTTGGAGTCCTGGATTTGACGGTTTTGAGGTCGGCCTATGAACCATCTTTTGACGGATGTTAGGGCCTTGGGTTGCACCGGCAAGACTGATGTGCAGATGACTCTGAGCGGTGCGTTTTCGTCGGTCCTGTCGGTACTGGAAAGGCGTCTCTGGACCTCGCCTCTCGCAGGACCTCCCTTTCAGGTGCCGACTGTTCCGACAAGCGTGGCCGTGGCAGGCTTATCTCAGTGCGACAGACGGGCGTGCTTTTCGGTTGCTGAGATGAAGTCGAAGTCGCTTCATCGAGAGTTTACAGGCAGGCAGGGAGTGTGATGAGCGATGGACGATGACATTACAGGCAGTCTTTGAGCCCGGATTTTCGTCTATATGTGTTTGGGTTGGCCGGCTTTGTTAGGGTTGCTGCCTCGTCGGTTCTAGCTATGGCCTAATTTAGTTAGGTAGCTTCCCGGCGCCCGTTGCAGGGTATTGGTGCAAGGGATAGTTCCCTTGATGGCTTCGGCCGGGGTTCCTCGATCCTAGCATTAGACCTAGTTCAGCTAGGTAGCTTCTCAAGGGCTATGGCCGGTGTTCCCCTTTGTATGGTTTTCGGTCCGATTTCCCTCATAAACAGGACCAATTCTCTTCTTTTTAATAGAATCGCAGGAGCTCCCTGCCCCTTTCGAGGTGTTACTTCGAGAAAAAAAAATACAACCATATCGTGCACCCATAATAGAATGTGATTCGTTTTTCAATGGAACCCAAGGACAAGTTAATTACCTGTTTAGCATTTACTACATCAAAACGTGTTTAAAAAAAAACAGGTGCCTATTTTTTTTCCAAAAGAAGGTACATTTCCTAGCCATATGATTGTTCATTAGTCGTGATTGGTTCCTCCATCAAGCCTGCCTCCATCAAGCAACAGACAATGCAGAAACAACGCACGCGCGGCCACAGAAAACAGGTACAAGTTGGATAGCAAAACTGAAAAAAAAATACTACATCAAAACGTGCCCTTGCTAAAAAAACCAAATTTGATGCATTTGGAATTTTCGATGTTACAGTATCAACTCAGTTACTCAAGATCTTTATAAATCAAAAAGACATTAGTTTAAAAATTAAATAATTCAAAGCTTATTGTTAAAGATGTAGCTTTTAAGGGGTCCAGTACGAGGATCTAAGCAGTGAGCAGTTCTTACCTAACCAAAATTGATAGCTCTCTGACAAGTTTTGACGAACTAGGCAGGCGCTCTGCCAATTTCTCTGACTAGTAATTTTAATGGTGGTTCGGTCCAGTTTGATACATTCCCTTCATATCTAGATGTCACAATGCAGTACTGATGCAGAAATTATAACGCAAAGTAGGAAAGGTTACATCTATCACGAGACTGAGTTAGAAGATCATAAATTAGCATGATTCCTGCTACACTTTACCTATGCTCGTCCACATTGACGCAGATTTTACCAGAGATCTTGTCATGGTTAAACTTGGCATCGGTCATACTGTAATCTGATGAGCATTCCTCGACAAAATCCACACCATGATCTGCAAATTGGCAGTTTTTGGTACTTCGAAACTCAGCTTCATCCCCTGTCGACTTTGGGCAAGACAAAGATCTTCCCTCTACTTCGACGCCGCCTACATCTTTGTGCTCATGAGCACGTTCCTGTTCTTGTTCATGAGTTCTGCTGAATGACAATTCACATGCATGGGGTCCCTGCACCCGCATTTGCACGGATCTCAGAAGCGCAGTTCGCCTCAGGTCTCCACCATGGCACATGTCGTTTGGCGAAGATGGGAACCGGCCTTCAGATTCAGTGCCACGCCGAGCATTTGAGGATACCACTGCTGAGACGGTGCAGCTTGGGGGAGGGTAGGGGTGTGCAGAAGAGAATCCAGTGTGTGGTTTCTGGAATCGATGGGAAGATGAAATTGGACTTGTTGATGGACTGCTCATCCCATCTGTTTGGCTTCCGTTGGTGCTTACTTGTGTGTCATAATAACGGTAGTCATCCGAGTCTTCTGACATAGGTGAGTGCTGCGGGACCATGTCATCCCTGAAAGGAGGCAAAGAAAACACTATGACACAATAAATGTTATAGCATATGGTATGAAGTGATAAATAAGAAGACATTTGATTTAATCACCTCGGTAAAAAGCCCTATCAGGTCCGAGGAAATCACAAAATTTTCAATTGTTAATAATAAGAAATAATTCTTCAGTCAACATAGACATATATGATAGAAGAATCACACCTTGAGCTCCCAACATTGCTTCACCAAATGCTCAAAAAAATATATAAATATTTGGTTACATCTAATATAGTATAGAAGAAACATACTTCAAAAGCAATCAGATTTATGTATGCTGGAATGTGCCTGATATATGGTTTGAACAAATTCAATAATTGATGATAAGACTGTCCAGGTTTGTCAGTGAGTATAAAATATTCATTGCAAAACTATCACAACAATTCGTGTAAAAATTACATCATGCATGCTGCAGTCAATGGTATCAACATGAGAAGAGGTACAGTCACAGACTATTTTCAATGGTAATCAAAATCCGTTTGGATTGCAATATTTGTAGAAATGACAAAATAAACTCTACTATTTACTCCACAATTTTATTCTGCACATAACCTCCATAAGTTATGTAACTTTTACTTGAGCTAACGGAATGAGTGGAAATTAACAATTACAAGGATGAGGCTCGTACTTTACGATGTAGGTAAATGTTTTGGAGCAATTATGTGTGGTTTTAGTAAATGCAGTATTTATTTCTTTTCAATTCTTCAAGTATGAACAGATAAATAGATTAAAAACCTTCAGTTGTTACAAGGACATATTCTTTACCATCGAAAAGATGCATAATTAGGAAAATACCATCCAGCATGAGGATGACATGTGGTTACGCATCTTTGTGATGGTACTGAGCTAATTAATTCTTTAAAATAAAGTAATGTTTGATAAAATGCTTTTTTTGGTATGTAC
Organism: Stipa capillata; assembly: GCA_019208055.1. Classification (NCBI taxonomy): domain Eukaryota; kingdom Viridiplantae; phylum Streptophyta; class Magnoliopsida; order Poales; family Poaceae; genus Stipa; species Stipa capillata. Next base: position 44,253 of record JAGXJF010001643.1, read on the forward strand.
AAATGTTTATAATTCCACTTGGTGACCACTAGAGCAACTTAAACTTTCGTCAACGACTTGACCCAACCCATCTCAAGTCCTACCCAAGCTCAGCCTAAAAGAGCAAGTTAGCTCAAGCCCAGCCTAACCCAAACCAAGTATTTCAATGACACAGTGGAAGTAGCCTGCTAAAATATGGATGTGGCATTAATGAAGCTCCTTTTGCAGCACTCAGCTTTAGACAACCCATATAATAGCATTAATGAAGCTCCTTTTGCAGCACTCAGCTTTAGACAATCTATACAATAGTATATATGGGTGAAGCACTTTTTGCACTCTACATTTAAGAATGTATGGTATGTTTTTCTTGCCCTAATGTAAGGAGTGGAAATTATAACATTATGCAAAATACAAAATGCTTATGAAAAATGACTAACAAAACCAAACATTATCTGAGATACTAGTATATACCCAGCACAAGCTTTTCTTCGGGTCTTGTTGTCTCAGGTGCATCCGTGTGTCAAATTAATGAATAAAGCATTTCGGCATTGTTTGAATGGTTCAGAATATTCCCCATTGGATTGGGTCGGAATCCCACCATTCCAAATGCATCCAAACTGTTTTAAAAAACTGAAAAAGATATATTGTCTATGATTGACATGTGGATCACAAGTAGCTATATAAGTTTTTTCATGAAATTCACATATGCTAATTTTTTCATAAATTTGGAGAGTTCGCTTTTACACGGAGACGAAGACCCTATCGAACAAATAGAGGAAAGGGCGGAAAGGGGAAAAAGTAAAGTCTAAGCGACATATGGCACGAAAAGGAAAACCAATTTCGGTAATCCAAATCCCATATAGGCCTTCTCTTCATACTCGACCAGCCCCAGGTTGAGGAGAATGATTATGACAACATGGATGACCTGGCATACAGACCTGAACCATGTCCCTTTTCAAACGAAAGTAATCATTAGTTTGGTTAGGTTTCACGAGTTGAGAAAGTGGGTTCAAGTAAATGAGTAATATAATATGATGTTCTATGTTTCCATCTTGAGTATTTCAGGAAGGTCATCTTGGTTTTCACAACCTCATAGACGTAGTTGATATTATGAAATTATACCTTGTCACATATATTAACTTATATGGATGGCATGTGTAATAGAAAGTGCCAAAACATATGAATTACACAAACCTGAAATAAGAGGTAGTCTCTGGCCTCCCTGGAGACACCATGATATTATCGGTAACTGGATCTCCGACAGACAATCCATTCAAGCTGGATGCCATTATCTACAAAAGGCCATTCAATGGTACTTCCTGATTAACCAAAAACTGAAAAATAGAAATGGGAAAATAAATCCATCGCCATTGCAAGTAAATAAAAGTCAATAGCACTCTCCTCGCAAAAAAGGGTAAGTAGCACTCTTTAAGAATCGATTAGCTCTTAGAATTTGGATTTAGGGACACCACCATAGTGTATTGAAGATAAGTACCTATATTTGTTGCTTCCAAAATTTAACCTCTATCGCCACTTCTTTCTTGCAAGAGATCTCTGTTGTTACTTTCAGTAATATCACAAACATATCAATGTACATAAGCTATGTTTTTTTTAGAAATATGACAATTCTGTACTATCTTCTTCATAGCATTACCCTCTGCTGACGAATTCAAGCAAGTATTAGTCTCCATTTCTTTGGACCTAATTAACATAATATATAGGGTACAGAGAAACCTAATTAACATAGTATATGGGGTATTCATTTGCAGCAATTTCCACCCCCAAAATTCAACGTCTCAAGCATCAACAGAGCGCAACATATCATCTACACAATGTGAGGCAGAGAGGCACCTCCAATTCCAGTTCAGCTAAGAATCCCCTAGATCACCCAGGCAAGGAGCCACCGTACTCGCATTCCGGACCAAAGAAGCGCAAACGGAAAACAGCGCGAAGCAATGTCCTAAAATACGCATCACATTTCAGTTCCTAAACAACCGAACAACCCCATGGATCATTGCTCCTCTAGTCCCCCGCGCATTACGAAGAGAGGACCCATCTTTCCACCCAACTCGGATTCAAGAAGGCCATCATGGGAATCGGGGAAACTATCAAGACGGAACCAAGATCCCTCCCTCACAAAATCGAATCACCAGAGTGTGAGAGAGACCTCACTGAGGTACCGCTTGTGGGAGTGGAGGTTGTCGACGTACACGTCCTCCTCGGGGTCCCTCCCTCGCTTCCCGCCGCTGGCCGGGGACATTCCGGCCTCGCCGCCGCCACCGCCGCCGCCGCCAACCATTCGCGGTTGGGCACTGCAGGTGCAGCGCGGGGTAGTGAATTGAATTCCCGGCTGGGATGGAGTTAAAGTGGAAGGGAAAGTGAGACTTGTACTCTCACGGCTCGTTTGGATTGTATGAGATGGGAAAGGGACAGGGATATATACTGGGATATGGAAATCTAATGCCATTTTTTTATTTGGGTATAGATGGGATAGGAATAAAAAGCATTAGCCTTATAAGACAAAAATAACCCCGTTCAGATTTTCTCCCCGAGCCCCCTTTCTCCCTTTTCACTTCTTCCTTTCGCGAGCTCCGATTCCCCTGTTCGTCTACCACCGAGCATCACCACCACCGCCACCAACACAATGACGTCGGGATTCCTCCTACTCTTCCTCCTCCTCGTCGTCTCTTCTCCGGTCGGATCGCGGCGGCTCGGTGGTCGGAGCTCGGATCGCGGCGTGTGAAGCTCGGATCCGACGGCGCACGGCGTCATCCGAGCCCGGGACGACCGGATCCAGTCTTCGGCGGCTCGGATCACGGCGGGTCAAAGCTTGGTGGCCAGAGCTCGGGCGGACGCGGTGGCGGCGGGCTAGAGCGGCGCGACGAGTGGCGGCGGGCCCGAGCGGCGCGGCGAGCGGCAACGCAAGCGGCGGCGGGCCCGAGCGGCGCGGAGAGCGGAGGCGGCTCGGATCTCGGCGGCGGCGACGGCTCAAGGGCATTTTGGTAAATTTCCCCGCATCGGATGCATTTCCCCCCATTTCCCACCCCCTCCGCCGGGATGAAATCGTCGGGAAATAAGCCCCCCATATCCCTAACCTAATCCCTCCTTTTTTCCCAATCCCAAAATCCAAACGGTGGAAAATCCCCATCCGGCATTGCATTTCCCTTTCCCACCTCCGATTTCCCGAACAAACGGGCCGTCGAAGCGTTCCTCCTTTTTTTTCTGTTGGAGTGACGTGTCTTGTCCTGTGGAGTCTGGAAGCGACACGTGCGAGGGACAGAGAGGGAGGGGAATCACCCGTGCAGGTATGGCTTCTGCTCGTTTCGTGCTGAACTTTCGTCGCCATTTTTTCTGCTTCCTAAAAGAAAGGGGATGGCTCCGGTTTGGATCCCGAATCCCGGATCATGTTCGTGTATCTATCCATATCCAGTAGCTGGCCACCTGCGCTTGGACCTTCTTCTCTTTTTCTTTGAGAGAGGGCTTGGACCTTTTTCTATTCTGACAAACAAGACACGACCATATGAGCACCTACTCTGTCTGGGTTTAGGGTGGGCCGTGAGACGCAGAGTTCGGTTGTAAGAGCATGAGCAATGTTATCAGTTCTAAGAAAATAGCTAGAACCGAGTTCTAAAAAAACTAAATTTGCTCCAACGTTAGGTCTTTCTTAGCATCTACTTTTAGGCCCACAGGTCAGAATATTATATTTCTTCACCATCTATTTTCCTCTCACAATTTGGGTTAGTTTGGGCCCCACATGTGGTCAACTCTCCTTTAGAACTCGGTGCTTGTACTAGAACCGATTCTAGGAAATTTTTCTTAGCACCATGGTGCTCCAATGACTAGACTCGGCTCTAAGGTTTCTTAGCACCAAGTTTTAACCAACATTGGACATGTCCTAATGACACCAGCTTGGCTGGCCTGCCCAATGCAGCCAACTTGCACTCCAGTTACACTCGTACCTATACAATAAATTGAGATTGAAAAGCCAGTCCCGGTTGTTGTGTTGTGCTGGGTTGCATCATGGAATTTAGTTCGAATTCTTTTCAATACTTTTAGTGAGATTTTACTATTAACTCTAAAAAAACCCTTCTGATTGATAATACAAATAATTTTAGTTTTAGGCACAAAAATTAACGAGGAGTTAGTTAATATATCAAATGACACTACTATTTTTGTCCCTCTTGCATTAAATGTTCGAGGACATACAAACATGGAAAAAAAGCCCATTGACCATAGCAGCTAAAGAGGGATAGATTAGGAAAAAAGACACAAATATGCATTAGAGTCTTAGAACTACTTATATTTAGATTTGTTGGAACAGACCTTTCCCTACCAACGGCCCAGCGCCTGATTAGGGGGTTAGTTAGCTGAGTAATGTATACTTGTACTTGTATAAGAACCACTGAACAATCAGTACAATGCGTGCTGAGTTCGCCCAATATTCTACATGGTATTAGTTTCTCTCTTGTCCTAGCAGACTCGATCCTACCGCTTCCGCTACTCCCACCTTATCAGATGAAGCGGGGGCCAGCGCAGGTGCGCGAGGGCTAGAGTGGGAGTAGAGCGCCAAAGATGCCTCGCGTGCAGCCGTGTGAGCGATGCGGCGCCGAGGAAGGTGGGAGGGGGAGTCTGTGCTGTGAGGACGGAGATCGCGTGGTTGAATTTGGAGCTCAGCCTGCACAGCATGTTGATGGTGAGGCTGTGGTCGTTGACAGGGGCACTGACGTCACAAAGGGTGTCGGCGAGGAGCTTGAGACGGCGACAGTACTCGGTCATGGAGAGGTCACCTTGGAATTGGCTGTGGAACTCCTCCTAAGTGTACACCGCGCGCTACATCCTGTTGTCCATGAAAAGATTGTGGATGGCGACCCAACAATTGTAGGCGGTGTCAGATTGCTTGAGCACGAAATCGCGAATGTCTTTGGAGACGGTGTTGTAGAGCTAGCCGACGATGGTTTGGTCTAGCTGCGTCCACTCGGCATCGTGCAGCTTCAGCCAAGCATCGGTGGAACCGTCGATGTGGTCGAAAAGCCCCCATTTGCGGAAGGTCACCATGAACAGGGTGCGCCACGTGGTGTAGTTGGAGGATTCAAAATCAAGGATCTCCATGGTCATCTTCGCGAACGTGTATTCGTTCGACAACTGGCTAGCTCCATCGACCACGACCATCCCTCGCACGTCTGCCTTCTCGCCAAATCCCTCTACGGCTTGAAGCAGATGCCGCAAGCATGGTTTCATCGCTTTACTGACTTCGTTCGCTCCATCGGCCTTGTCCCCACACAGTCAGACTCCTCATTGTTCATCCTACGCCGCGGCGATGTCACAGCGTACCTCCTGTTGTACGTTGATGAGATTGTGCTCACAGCATAGTCTCAAGGCTTCCTCGACTAGATCGTGAACTAGCTGCACTCCGAGTTCGCTGTGACGGATTTAGGACTACTCCACTTCTTTCTCGGTGTCCAGGTCCACCGGACTCCGGTGGGGTTGTTCCTCTTTCAGGAGCAGTATGCCGTCGACATCCTTGACCGCGCCAGCATGGCCAACTGCAAGCCGGCGTCCACGCTCATGGAGATGCAGCCGAAGGTCTCCGCCGCTCGGGCACACTTGCCTCGGACGCATCATTCTACCGAAGCATCGTTGGCACTCTCCAATATCTCACGCTCTCACGCCTCGACCTCGCCTACGTCGTCCAGCAAGCCTGCCTACACATGCATGAGCCTCACGACATCCACTGGAGCTTCATTAAATGCATACTACGCTACTTCCGTGGTACGGCTCACTTCGGTTTTCAAATCACAGCGTCTCCCTCCAGCGACATCATCGGCTACTCAGACGCGGATTGGGCCGGATGCCCCGACACTAGGCGATCCATGTCCGGGTATTGTGTATTCCTTGGTGACACCATTTGAAAGGACCTAGATGTCGCCTAGAGGGAGGTGAATAGACGTTTTAAAAACTTTGTCCCCTTTCTTTAATGTTGGCCTAAACTTACAACGGAAATAAACTAATGGATTTTGCACAAGAGAAAATCCTAAATATGTCAGGCTCAACAAGTGCACCAACACCCTAATCAAATGTGTAAGATTTGCAATCCTAGTGTGATTAGCATTCCATTCAATTCTAGCAAAATATACAGGCAAGCACAATTATTAATTGCAGGAATATGAATACAAGCAAGCAATTCAATTCTGCACAAGGTATATAACTAAGAGAAAGAATGAATTGCAAGCAAGTAATATAGCACAAGTATGAATTGCAATTATATAAATGAAGACACGGAGACACAAGATTTGTTACTGAAGTTTGGGTATCCACCGATACCCTACGTTTCCGTTGAGGAAGCTCGGTTACACTTGAGCCGGGTCTCTTTCAACCCTATTCCTCCCGAGGTTGCAGAATGCACTCCTTTACTTCCACTATGGCCAACTCTTTCTTCACTCCGGAGATGGTGAGTTCCGCTACCACTTCCGGGCCTCCTCACAATCTTCAATTGAGGAGATCACCGAGCCAATCACCACCGAGCCATCTAGGAGACGGTGGTCTCCAAGAGCAATAAGCTCCCGGACTCGCCTACGAATATGATCGATGCCAAATGCTCAAATACACGCAACCAATGTGTTAAGCGCGGGTCACCAAAGCACCGCACCCCTCTCACACCTTTCTCTATTCTCACTAAGCCACAAAAGCTTTGAATCTCACACTAGAGCTTGGGAGAGGAGAGGAGAGCACCAAAGAGTGGAACACCAAGTTTCAACACTCCAAAACCAGCAGCACAAAGCAACTCAAGCTTGCCCTTTTCACAAAAGGGCAAGGGGTATAAATACCCCAACTCCAAAAACTAGCCGTTAGACAGATTCTGCACTAATCGGATGTTCCGATCCAATGATCAGATATTACGATCTCTAAATCCCAACGGTCACAAGCCTGGCAAAAAGCACACATCAGAACATCTGATCCCCAGATCAAAACTTCCGATTGAACCTCACTCAGCCAACAGAGAGCTCACATATTGTAGAAATTGGAACTTCAGTCGGAACTTCTGAACACATCAGAACTTCCGATTCTCACATCGGAACTTCAATCGGAACTTCCGACCACATCGGAACTTCCTATCTCCAATCGGAACTTCCGATATGTGCAAAATTCTAGCACTGCAAAAACCACCCTGGAACACTCTGAACTCAGATTCGGACACTTCCACCCATTGTAGAAAGCTTAATCACTCAAGATTAAAGCTAGGTACCAAATGGGACACGCCAAACACAACTAGGGCTTGGCCAAAAGCACTATTCGCCACAAAGGCCGACCTCAACACAGGGTTAAGTCTAAATCACCTTTAGACACCCTGAGCTCGCTAAGCAACCTTTCAACACACGCACTAAACACAAGGTTTGAGCACTTGACAACCGATAACATCCGAGCTACGCATCCGGTAACCCCTCTTGATAGTACGGCTATCGAACCTACAACCCGGTTTCCCACCAAACTCCATGAGACCGGCAAAACTAGAAAACCTATTCTAGATGTACCTTTGCCTTGAGCAATCCCGCTGAACTTGACGAACACATCATCTAAGTCCCGACGCTACCTATTGCTCTTCTAAGCTTATCATCAACTCAACCAAAGCTTGATGACGAGCTTCATCCTTACTTCCCATCTCGATCTTCTCTCGATCTCCGAAAGCTTGATGAAGGCTAATTGATAGCTTCCCATGCATCAAGCATAGGAGGCTTTTCTCTTCACTTCATCTTCACCGGTTCAGCACCAAGGCATGAGCCACAAGCATCAAGTTTGTGATTCGTCCACTAAGCTCGATTTGATCTTGCTCTTCCAATTAGGCATATTTGAATATCTCAATTCAACTCTTGCCATTATATGGAACCTAACCCCAACTCACTCTCAAGCACATAGCATATGGGTTGGTCCATAAATCTTAATTGACAATCTTATACCCTAGTCACTTGATCTATCGACCACAAGTGACAAAGCCTTCAAGCTTGATTGTCAAATGTCTCTAATCCAACTCACGGATTTAGTCTTCAATACCTTGGCTCAACACATGAGCCCATGTACCCTAACCCCAACACACTCTACCACAAAGCAAATGGGTTAGTCCATAAACATTAGTTGATAATAATGTACCTTTAGTCACTTGAACCACACAAGTGACTTAGCCTTCACGCTCTAATGCCAACCGTCTTGAGTCCAACTTATGGACTTCATCTTGATTCTATTTTTGGCTCGACTCATGAGCTCCATATACAACCACTAGTGTTCCACTTAGGATCACACTTAGATCATGCACTTGACCTTCACTTCGATCATCTTTGGTTCACTCCTTGAACCCCAATCTTGAGCACTCGAGATCTCTTTCTCTCTAGCTTCTTCTTCATCACATGAGCATCACCTAGAGCTCATTGATCTCGATGCATCTCTTTTGATCTCATGGCATTCTTCAATGAATCCATACTCTTATCATTCGTGCATCACCTATGGAATGATCTTCAAACAATTCTCAATACAATTGTTAGTCTATAGGTATTTTCCTTAATTAGCCAAAACCACACTTAGGTGCTAGATGAACCTTCACCATCGTCTCTTGGTCGTCAAAGTGGCGACGAAGCGGCAGCAGACAGTCTCGCGTTCTAGCGCTGAGGCAGAATACCGCGATGTCACCAACGTCGTCGCTAAGTGCTGCTGGCTCCGTCATTGCTCGGTGAACTTGACGTCTCTCTCAGAAAAGCTACGGTAGTCTACTGCCACAACGTCTCGGCGTGCTATCTCTCTCGCAATCCAGTCCATCACCGCAGGACAAAACACATCGAATTAGATATCCACTTCATGCGAGAAAAGGTTGCACTTGGCAAGCTGCGTGTTCTTCATGTTCCCATGACATAGCAATTCGCCAACGTGATGACAAAAGGACTGCCGAAAGGTTTGTCCGACAAGTTCAGGAACTGCATGTGCGTTCGCGGGAGCCACGCTCAGATTGCGGCGGGGTGTTCGAACAGACCGTTCCCTACCAACGGCCCAGCGCCTGATTAGGGGGTTAGCTGAGTAATGTATACTTGTACTTGTATAAGAACCACTGAACAATCAATATAATGCGTGCTGAGTTCGCCCATTATTCTACAAGATTAAACTCTAGAATTATAAAACTACTTATATTATAAATTAGAGAGAGTATGTGATTTCAACTTTATTACATTGAGAAGAGATAATAGATGATTTTAAAGAGCCATTGCATGCTAAATGATTGGCCAAGCAAACTCTAACGAGACAAAGTTAAGGATTTTTTCACTTGCAATAAGTTGCAATCGAAAGGCGTTCACATTAAATATTACCGAGCAAACCACCTACTTGTTTACAGGATAAACTATACTGTCTCCGTTTATACTCCCTCTGATTCATAATATCAATAGTTTTAAGATTCTAGAGTTTTTTTAAAATATAAATAGTTCTATGATTCTAATACATATTTATGTCAGTTTTTTCCTAGTTCACCCTTCTTTAATTGTTATGGTTAATGGTCTCTTTTCTCATGTTTGCATGTCTTAGATTATTTATTGCAGGAGGGACAAAAATAATAGTATCATTTAGTATATTAACTAGCTCTTTCTTAATTTTTATGCTCAAACCTAAAACTACTTATATTATTATGTATATCTCAGTTGTATTCCCCTCAATCGCCAAGATCAACACTACTCCATGATTGAAGGTACTGTTCATAATATGTGTTATGCATGACATCGATTGGCAGCGCTAAGCGCTGGCCTCGCACGCCTCGCTCCCTGTGCTTACCTCGCTCGCCGTGCGCCCTGCCCTTGTGTCGCTCGCCACGCTGACCGCGTTCGTTGCGCTCCCCCGCTCGCCACGCTGGATGAAAAGGGCCTCGCCCAATGCACGAGGGTTAAGCAAGATCGACAGAGTTTGTATGCATGCGTCAACCGAGATTTGCACATTCAATTTTTTCAGTCGGCGCCAAAACGCACGATATGAAGAGCGATTGGGGAAATTTTTCATCCAGCGCGAAAACGAAACCCGCTTAAAAATTTTGCTCAAGCAGCGCCAGCAAAACTCCAAATTTGAAACTTTGATTCTTTCTCTTCTCTACTCTTACTCCTACTATAAATATGTGAGCGAAAATCAACTTGCAAGTACATCTTCTTGTCATCTCTTCTTTTCAATTTCCATCCTCTCAAAGCCATGGCCAAACCAATTGGAGGTTTGCCGGACCTCAACCAGCCTATCGATTGGCATGAGCCTGACCCGGTCATTGATATTGATTTGAATGAGCCTCTGAATTGAGACGAGATGGATGAAGCTGTTTTTTAACCTCCATGATCCATTGTTTTGGGAAGTCATGGATGAAGGTGATCCAATACTGAATTTGAAATCATTTTTTCTTGTTTACCTTTTCATCATGACATAACTACCCACTTACTCCATGATTTACTTAGGTGAAGCTGATGAACATGTAGCTGATGAAGATGGATATGGTGAAGATGGAGCTAACAAGGAAGGAAGTAACAAATCGCTTGAAGATAACATTGGTAAGCCGATTAATTTCTTGTAGGAAGGATGCCAATGGTGCAATAACTTTTATTTTGGCAACCATTTTAATGTAGCAATTGAACTCTAGATTTATTTTATTTTTCTATTTTACAGGTAGCGATAGCCATGACGACACAGTTGTTGAAGATACTGATGGTGTAGAGGTGAACACAAGTAAGTTTGGTTTATTGGAATAAATTTGAGATTGATTTATTTACAATTAAATTTGTATTGATTTATTTATTTTAATTTTCTTTCACATCTAGATGGAGATGGCAATGTTCGTAGAAGGAACTACTTAACCAATGATCAGCATAGAACTGTCTACTTGATAATTTTAGAGAGAATTACATTTGGCATATTGAAGCATGGAGTGACAAAATCTATCACTATGGAGATTAGCGTGCCATGGAGAGTTGTGCAGGGTATATGGGAGAAAGGGCAGCGTGCGGTTGGAGTGCATGTTGTTTGCAGCGGAAGGGCAAAAGTATGTGGCCATAGAAGAGTTTATTGTTGACCTGCAAACCATTTATGATGTGACTATTAGTGCACGCACTACTCTCCACGAGCTAGCAAATGCGTTGGACATGTCCAACAGCACATGTATAAACGTTTGAAGGATTTGGATGACAAGGCACCATACAAATGACATCAAGTTCTACTTGATCGAAGAAAACAAGAAAGGTCGAGTGTGCTTTTGCACCGCATGCTAGAGAGCCATAGCATACCACATGCACTCATTTTTAAATCTTTGTACAATATCGTGCACATAGACTAGAAGTGGTTCCATAGGACGAGAAAGAATCAAAGTATTATTTGGCGGTAAATGAAGACAGACTGAAGGAATTGCAAAAATCAAGAATTTTATTGAGATGATCATGTTTCTCGCTACAGTTGCTCGACCAAGATATGATGAGCAAGGTAACGTGACATTCTTGGGAAAATTGGAATTTTTTCTTTTACTTTCACAGAGTCAGCAAAGAGGAGAAGTGCAAACAGGTCAGTTAGTACAATGATCACAAAAGCAATGACCTTAGTGACAAAGGAAGTTCGTAGAAATTATCTTGTCAATAAGGTCTTGTCGGCCATCAAAGAAAAATGGCCACTAGAGGATATAGGGAGACCAATCTTCATCTAGCAGGATAATGCAAAGACACACGTTTCCATTAGTGATTACCAATTTTGTTGAGTCGCACAAGAAGATGGATTTGACATACGTTTGATGTGCCATCCTCCAAATTCTCTTGATCTTAATGTCCTAGATCTTAGTTGTTTTTTGCAGCTATCCAGTCGTTGTTTCAAAAGGCTTAGCCACAAAGTGTTAAAAAAAGAATTTGTGAGCAAGGTTGTCAAAGCCTTTAAAGAATATTCGATGGACAGTTCTAACCAGGTGTTCCTCCCTCAATAATTGTGCATGAGAGAGGTAATGTGAGAGAAAGGCGGCCAATACTATGCTATTCCACTCATGAGGAAGTAAGCATTGGAGAGGATCAGGGAGCTTCCGAGGACATTGCAATGTGATCTTGGCATTATTGAAGAAGTCATTGAATTCCTCAATGTATAAACATGCGGTTCTGATTGTTTTTAGCCTAAGACATGTTGTTGTAATTTTGTAATGTAACTTCCTAATGAACATTCTCAACCATTGTGTAACATCCTAATTTTCACTTTTACATTAATGTGCATCATGGCATTCATGCATGAATATGACGAGTAAAATTTTGAGCTTTTTGAATCATCAAGAGAAACCCTAAATTCCATAAAAGAGCTCGAGCATAAGATTCAATTTTTGGTTTTAAAAGTCTTTGAACAAAGTGCCCTGAAAGTATTTTTAAATGATGCCACATATTTTTGTGAGTATATAAAAAACTCTCAGAATTTAAAAAGGTGGTGTGAATTTTTTAAAGGTTAAAGAAGATTTCTAACAAAAAGAAAAAAACAAATATCCCCCTTGCCTGCTAGGCCGAAGCCTAGCTTTTCCTCTGCATCCCCCCTCCCCCCGCGCGCCGCCCATTAGCCTACTTGGCCCGCTCGCGCCACAGCCCACCTCCCATCCCACTCAGCCCGCTTGGCCCACCTCCACTTCCCCCGCTCGACCCACGATAGCGCGCTCCACGCCCCGTCCTCATCCACCTGAGTCGCCACACCATGCCACCGCCGCCATGCGCCTGCTTGTGGTGGCGATCGCGCAGCACACGACTGGCCAATTCCTCCTTCCTTGGTGCCACCTCCTCCTTCCTTCTCCCCTCTTAAACCTCCCTCCCGGCTGAGCTCCTCCCTCCCTCTCTTTTACTCTCTCTCGATGCTATCTGCCTCGGTCTACCCCGCCACCGCCGTCGCCTCAGCCCACTGCAGCACCGTCGCCGTCGTTGACCGAGCGCCCCGCCACCTCTCTTCCTCGCCTTTGTGCCACACTGGAGCGCCACTCGCCCAAGCTCGCCGCACGCTGCACCACCGCTGCCACCTACCCCGACACACTGCTGCCCAACTCACTGGAGCGCTGCTGCTCTTCTCCACCCCAGCCGCCGATTCTCCTCTCGACACCGCCGTCATGCCCGTTGGAGTCAACGTGGCCAGTCAGATCGGCGCGTGCGGTCTGACTGGGCCGGTCATCCCGACTAGTTAATTAGGTCATCAATGACCGGATCTGTGTCGGTTAAGACATAGTTAATGCTAAACAATGATTAGTACTTAATGACTATAATTAATGCTAAGCCTATGATTAGTTCACTAATAATTGTGATTAATGCTTAATAAATGTGCTTTCTAATTAATTTTTCTCTCTATCTATGACACATGGGACCCATGTGTAAGAAACTAATTACAAGAATAAAAGAAATAGAAAATCTATGATAGTGGGCCCTACTATCATTGACTCAGGTCAAAGTTGACCATGATTTGACTGGGCCCACAGGTCAGTCTCTAAAGATAATAAATGAGTAATAAAAATTATTTTTATTACTTATTATTATTTAATCACTGAGGAAAATACAAAAAGACTTTTTAAATGATTAAAAACTTAGAAAATTCATAATAAATCCTTGTTTTGTCAAAACAATGGAAATAATATATCAAATTGTTCAGAAAAATGATTGCTATCCATATATATCATTTTCATACATTATTACATGGTGGGAAAATATGAAATGACTAAAAACTCAAATTAGAATTTCCCGATTAGCTGGAGAACCTTCGAATCGCTATATCTTGAGCATTTGGGCTCCTATTAAATTGATTCCACTTGTATTAATCTTTATTTTGAATATTCTGTGCCATGAAATACATTTAACACCATGCTAGTATTCATCATTTTAATATTTTATCGTTGTACCCTTTTCTGGTGTTCTAGTTCCTCTTCCCGATAATGCCGGAAGATCCGGAAGTTTATAACTTTGAGCACGAGCAACACTTAGGTTCTGAGCAACATGACAAGCAAGCCCCTTGATCATGTTGCAATTACCTACTATTTGCAAAGTATTTATTGTTTTTCCACTGTTATCGCATGCGTTCTACTAATATGTTATTGATAAATAGTTGACCCTCTATTCTTTGCATGGATCTACTTTGTCACCCTAACCAACACCACCACCCCCAATCTATTTAGACTAGTATAGTCAATACCTCTATACTGCTTATCTTGATAATTCATGCTTAGACATGCTTAGATGTATAAGTCATAGTTCCTTGGATGGCAGATAAGCTGACACAAAATGGGTGGGTTAAGTGTAGGAGTCGGTGGGTGATCACTTGGGAGTAACTAATAAACCTAATTAATAATCATTGGGCTTAGATGAGAGGCCTTGGCTGGGAGCATGGTGGGTTGTCTCGTTTTCCCATAGGGTCGGTTTTCGATGTACATTGACCCAAGATTTGTGTACTTCTGTATGGGTGGAATAATGGGTCACCCATGATTAAATAATTTGCCTAGACTTAGTGTATGAGCTGCATTAGTTTTTCATTTCCATTTGCCATGTGAGGGAAAAATAATGTGGTGTCTCAATATAAGGGTGGGGTGGACACAAAGTCTGAGAGACTGGGATGTACCTCGATTCATAACTTATGGGACCATGTCTGGGTTACTGCCGAACTGGTGTTACTGGAATGACCCGTCAGGGTGGCTCATACCTAAGGTCGAAAGCATTGTAACGGTCGTGTTCGATCAACCTTTGCCAACACATCTAGTGAAGTTTGTCAATGATCTAGCTCGATCGATATGTATAGGTAAAGATGTACACTCCTGCAGGGTTTGAACTATTCGAATAGCCATGTCCACGATTATGGACAACTTGGTGATTACCTGCATCGAACTAGACAACTACAAATTATTCTAAAACATGCCAACCCTAGAATAGAGAAGTTAGTGACTACTTCCTCATATGTGGTTGAGAGAGAGCTAGTGGGTTTAGTGTATGGGAAGAATCAGACTTACCCCTTTTAAAAGAAATATGTAGTCAATTTTCTTCTACTTAAGATTATCATCAAAAGAACAACTAGCTTTCCGCAAAATAGTACCCCATTACCCCTTTGTTGATACACAATCATATCTAGTACTATTTTCCCTTGTAAGTTTTGCGGAGTACAATTTTGTACTCATCTTGCAACTGTTGACATTTTTTTGTAGAAGAGATTATCCCCTCAGAGGATGGTTTCTATATCGAGATCAACGCCAACGATGACTAGTCGCTAGAAATTCCAAGCAGTGTCTTGCCCCGGGTTTGGCACTTTGGTTTGTTCTGCTGTCACTTTTGGCCTAACCTTGTGGTTTCTAAGCCACCTATAAATCTTCCGCTGTGTATTTTGAATCTCTGTGTGACTGTGGTGTTAAGTTTACTTGAATAAGAGTTACTTGTATTATTGTGGTTTCGGTCGTAGAGTTACTGTTGTGATGCTTGTTTGTTCTTACCTGCCTTATGTGCCCTGCCTGTATGGTTATTAAGCACATGGTGCAGGTAGGGTTTCAGAGTCTATGACATAGAATTGTTAGGTGTGATCACGCCTGTGGAATGACTCTTCCACTGAGAGTTTGAGAACTAAACTATCCAACTCTAGCCTAGCATTGATTTCTCGAGACGAGTTTGGGATTGAATTTCCAGCTCAGTGAGGAAAGAGTGAGGAGACCATATCACCCTATTTAACTGTGCATTGATTTGCTAGAAAAAGTTTGGGGTTGAAGTCTTAGGATATTCGAAGCCATATCACTCCACTCCTCTTGGAATTTGTGCCCAAGGGTTGAGGTCGGGTTGACGCTTCGATTTAGCAGATGATTCCACTTAAAGTTTCATATTGTGGATTTTGGGTCCCGACACATTGTTTCTAATGTTGTTCTAATGCTTACTAGTGGGGTGGTCTGTGCATTTGTGCAGCTAGATAATATGCACTTATCTAGTATTATTTTTTCCTGTGACAGTTGTTTCATTTTTCTCCCTAATTTAAATGCTTAGGATAGACATTTAAAACTATAAACAACTTGTAGCAAAAAAAGTATATTTGATTGACATTTTGGTATGCTTTTTAAAGTAGTTCTTAGGGTATTAGAAATGATTTATTCAAATATATATAGTTAAAAGAATTAGTCACATTTGTCACATTTCTCTTTCCCTGAATAGGTCACTTCTCTGCTCAGAGCAGTATCAATGGTTAATTAGACAAAAATAGAAGAGCACCGCGACTTGTGTCATTGAAGACCGATAGCATCAAAGTTCATAACATACCGACTTCTCTTTATCCACAACTCCTCTCTCGGCGCCTGTCTTTCTACCAAGTTGAAGCAAAACATTAATGTCTCTCATCCACCTTAGCTTCTTCTTCTCTTAGCCTTGCGTGCATCAATGCATCCCTGGCGACCATGTCACTAAAATCATCCTTAATAATCTTAACCTTGCTCACTTTGATTGATCGATCATGTGTATCATGTTGTCGTCCATGAATTGTGAGTGACCAAATATGATAAAAAGAATTATATATGCCCTAGTCCTTTCGTTTATTAAGTTGGACCATGTAGCATCAACTTTTCTGCTAAATCTTGTCTCCACTTCCTCTCTTTCCTCTCATCTCTCGTCGCATTCGAGCTGTACTACTTGTATAGCGCAACATATCATGGCCCCAAGAACCTCGCTTTGTTGTACTATTTGTCGATGTCTAGCAATCCCCTCTCTAGTACGGATCTTCTCTACCCGTCGTATGTCCTAATAGATTAATGTGAATAATTCTAGCCCTTGTAAATGAATAATGCCATTTTTTCAAGATCTTCTCCTTCACAAAGTACCACTCTTGCTCTCCTTTCTTTTTCTCCACCCTCGACACCTGCATGCCTGCTTCCTCTACTCTCCAGGTCAAGTTAAAAGAAGGATGGGTGACCAAGATGGATGGATGGACTGGGACGGGAGGTCTGAGGCGAGGTGAGGTGCTGCCGTGCATCCCCTGCGGTGTTGATCTGACAGCGCGGTGCCATGCAAGTCCTAAACAGCGTCCGTCTATAGATCAAGGATGTGGTTGGGCTTTGAGAATCGGAGCACACAGGGAAGGCCAGTGGTGAACAACTCGGAGGAGCTCGGATTTTTGTAGAATAAAGTGGACCATGCTTTGGCTACTGTAGACGCGGATCCCTTGGCTCTCGACCATTGGATCGTCCTTCATCAAGGGCTGAAACTCCTTAGTTCTGAGATTCAAAATTTCAAGATTGTTTACACTATGTAGTCGTATAGATGTAAAAGATGGTACAATGAAAGCATAACATTACTTGTTTTCGATTCCATTTTTCATTCACCATCTCAACACAAAGTATTGTTAAATGTGTGGCGGAATGCATGCGGGACATGCAGTAATGGGCGCGGAGCAACCCAAGCATCGTGGAGCGCGTGCATGGCGGGATCGAGACGATATGCGAGGGCTAAAACCGGAATGTATCGACTAAAACAGTATCAGGAGGTGTACCACGTCTTAGATAGTTTTTAGACAAATCAAAATCGCTAATGCACCTTAGATACGTAGACGAGGGAGTAATCCACCACTCAACTTTGAATTTGGATTGTCTTGGACATTTACACGGTCTCCAATTGACATATAACTTTGACAACATATTTTTATATTAAAAAATGTACAAACAAACTTATTTGCAAAATCGAAACATACCAATGTTGGGTATCAAAACATGCTATGTATGTGACATTCCAGTTATAGGTATTCTGGCCTTTATACCCAACCCAAAGAGCTTCCAGCATAGAGAGGATATCCTTCATATTGTGAAGAATATACCAGAAGTGAAACCTCTTCAGGGTGAGAAACATACGGAGGCATGGAGAACCATTCAAACATGCACCTGAAAATTCTCCCTCCCCAACAAATTCATGTCATGCATTGACCCACGATGTGTCTAAAGATAACCTACAAAAATTACACTTTGAACTACCTGTGTTGTTTACAAAGTCCTTCATCCAGCAGCCTCCTCCTTCTTGGAGGAGCTTTTACCCTAGAAGGCCACGAGCCTCCCCCCATATCCCGGTTTGTTCATCCTTCCATGGAGGTAGAACAAGTTTTCCCTATTACCACCAAGGTGGATACCAATGGCGACAGCGTCATCACCGTCGATGTCTCCGACAATACGATCCCTAGCATAAGCATAGAGGAGAAGGTCCAACATATCAATGGAGCTTCTGCAAACAATGGCGACGACAAGAGGGAGGAGATCAACACCCCCAATTTCCAGGAGTGCTTCCTCTCCGAACCGTTGGCATGCCAAGAAGCACGGCGCGTTCAACCTTTTCAGGGCGATGTTCATGTCCTTCAGCAGGAACAGCAACATGAAGAAGAGAGGTGCTTTGTGTGATGAGAAGAAGGCTGAGGGCGACAAGCCGGCTGCCGCGGCGGCATCTGCGAATGAGGTGACGTGGAAGAACCTCATCGACGGCATGCGCCGCTCAGCCTCCATGGCCAGCTGGAGTACTACCCACCGCCGCCGCCACTGGGCCACGACGTCTACCACGACGTGCTCCTCCCGCCGCCGTCGCCCGCATGGTCTGAGGGCATGACCAGCCACTACGCGTCCGCTCAGGACCTGCAGCAGCTAGACAACGGCCATGAGGAGGAGGAGGAGCAGCAGCAGCAGGAGAAAGATGATACCACTGACTCAGAGGGTGGTGCTGGTGCTTGCCCCCATGTGATCGACGTGCTGGCCGAGGAGTTCATTGCCAAATTCTATGAGCAGTTCAGGCTGCAAAAGTCTGACTCGTTCAACAACCGTGCCGAGTGATCCATCCGAATCGCATGTGGCCTTCTTGATCTTAATTTGCATTCAACACTTTGCTCTGTGATGAGTATTATTATTTTTGAACAAGAAGGCAAAGGATTTGCCTTGTTTCATTAAATAAGGGGAAGTTATGGTACATAAGGGGAGAAGAAAAGAAACACACAAATGGCGGAGAAGAAAAGAAACACACAAATGGCCTAGGTGCTAAAGCCTGGCCTAGAAACAAAAGTCTACTCTCCCGGAATCATGCTCCCTAGATGCACTGCTCCAGCGAGTACCCAATTTGAGACATCCTCCCTTATTTTAGCGAAGATTATTGGTGGCGTGGAGGAAACCCCTCTAAAAACCCTTGCATTGCGTTCGTTTCAGATTTGCCAAGCGACTAGAGATTTAAGTGAAGCCATGGATTTCCTTTGGTAACTTGTGCTACCGGTCACATGGAGCCACCAATGTTTGACCGAATCATGATCGGACCAATGACTTGTGTCAAGGTTAGTAAGGCCTAGCCCAACTCCTGGTCATAGCCCAAATGCATAGGGGAGTAGCGACACCCAAACATGAGATGGGCCGTCGTTTCATTTGACTTGTTTGCAAAGGGGGCAAAGACCACAGTTTGGCCATCCTCATTTTTGCAGGCGATTCGCCATCCACACTCTGTTATTGATGATGAACCAGGCGAAGAACTTACATTTGGGAGGTGTCCATGCCTTCTAGACTGTGTGGCGCATCGTGGTTAGGGTGGCTCCGAGGAATTGTGCATTGTATGCTGAGGAAGTAGAGTAATCGCCTGAGGATAAGAATTTCCACCAGATGGTGTCAGGGGTGTTATGATCGAGGTGGACTTCATTGAATTGCACCCAAAGGTCAGCGAATCTTCTTGGATGTGAGTGACCGTGAAGCCAGATGTGTAGTCAATCTGGGAGATCCATGCTTCATCCTAGATGGCTTTTGGACGGACCATTTTTTGTTTCTCGATACACTGAAGATGGATGGTGCAATGTCTTTGGGTCGGCGCCGTTAAGCCAGGCCGACTCCCAGAAAAGTGCACGTGCACCATTACCAATTGTGATGGTCATGGATGCATGAAAGAGGTCCATGTTGGTTGCGTCACACGGATTTCCCAATTCTACCCAAGTTTCGTCGGCTCGATCCACTCTTGCCATGGCCATCTCAAACGTAAAGCCCTTGTAAACTTTTGAAGGTGGAGGATGCCTAGGCCATCTAGGTTGGGTTGGGTAGCAAAGTGTTTCCAGTTGATCTCGCACTTCCCCCGGATACTTTTTTCGCTAGGAAAGAGCGTCTCATTTGGTCGATACTTTTGTGCAGCGATGAGTATTATGAGATATGAACTCTGTTTCGAGAGGAACAGAGTTCAGAATTCTCCAACCGTAATGCTGTGGCACATATAATCGAATTAAGTGATTGCAACTTCTCCATTACTGTCTGCATGTATCGTGTTACTTTCCCAATATCCTAAACCAGCAAAATACTGTTTGCCTGTATCGTGTTACTTTCCCAAAATCCTAAACCAGCAAAATTCGTTTTCAAGTTATCAGTTCTGAATTTTAGCATCAGTTCTGAATTTTTAGCATCTTTTCAGAATTTTTTTGCAACTTCTCCAATAATGTTTGCATGTATTACTTTTATATTTTTTACAATCATGAGAATTGGTAATCAATTCATGAGCAATTCCAGTATTAACTAGTAGGATGGCCCACATTTGTACGCGCCTAGATTGTGATAGAATTTTGTTCCTACAATTAGTGTTACTTTCTCTCTCTTTAATTTGAGTGCTTGTGATGAACATTTAAAATTTTAAAGAAACGTGCAACCAAAATACACCTTAAGGAAACTGATTGATATTTTGGTTTAAATCTTTTCCATTTAGTATAGTAATTCTTAGGGTGACAACAACGTATTACTAAAATATGACTTTAATTGAAGACATTATTTCTAAAATGAGGCTCAGTTTTTTTTGTTATAACCTTACTTGTTCATGTGTCTTGTTCTCTTTACGCGCAGTGTCCATAGGTGTAGTCTGTTGAATATATGTCGAACATATATACGAGTTGGTTACATGTTGGTCTTAGGGAAGTTGTAGTATTATAATAGAATACTGCAAGAAGTGTGCATAGGGTACAGATAGAATAGGAGTCAAACTTTTGTACCAGGACCTCTCATAAATAGAGGCAACAAACAATGTAACCGTAAGCAGAAAAGGCTCAGATTGCATTGGCATGGGGGTGGGTGGTCTGACAGCCAAGTGTGGTCGGTCAGACCGGCCGACTCGAGGAAGCAGGCGGAGGCCAAGCAATGGCTTGCGGCAGCGGCGTCATCGTTGGTGTGCGTCGTGCTGGGTATTATTCGATAATACAGGGGTGGAGCGCCCGCAGTCAGCTCCCAATGGACTTCTGTCGGACCTCGTCAACAAACATCAGTGTTATCTTCTTCTTGCATGCAACCTCAGTAGACTATGCTATGCGACCTTGGTATTGCAATTAGTGGAACTATGTGGCCACGGTATTAGTCATGGAAATTAGCGGTGGCTTGACACAATTTGAGGCTAATTTCACAACAAGATATTTTGATACGGGATGGCCCAATCTTCTCAGCGAGCGACATTGATAATTTGTGAGATTCTGCAAATCTTCCGGCTGTTCACCTGTCGCCAGATGCAACGAACTTGCAGCCCAATAGAAATTCGCAACACCACACACCTGCACAGTGATCCGCCAACTATAAGCGGTTTCACCAACTCCCAATTCCCAGCAGAATGACAGATGACGCCTGATTTCAGAAGTATAATACACCTTATTGAAACGAACTTGGTGTAGACGAAAACCAGATGAATGATTGGTGCTATTCTCTATTATTTTTGTTCAATGTCTAAACGTAGTCTAAAGCTAAAAGCCACGAGTACAGCAGTATATATAGACTCTAGGACGTCCACCCTAATGTTTGGGTCAAAATCCAATCTAACTCTAACTTCCCTAAGTTACAAGACTCTATTTGGAAAGTAACAGATACAATCTCCGACTTGTTTTGATGATTGCGAATGGACCGAAAGGAATCTGTGGATGAGCGTATATCCGTTGGAAATTACTCCGAGTTAACTTTCCAACAAGTGCTTATTTGCCTAATTTGGAGTTCATATGAGGAAACCACGGCTGTTTTAAATTCAGCCCTCCTGGCTGATCTGAACCAAGCCAAATCCTTTCCATCTTCTATTTTCTTGCCTTTTTTACCCCAAATCCGTGTGGAACCAGATAAGGATGGCATTAGTAACCTTTAGATGGTTATAGTAATGTAATGATCCACCATACTTGCCATATAAGCTCCGGATTCTTCAGGTATCTCAATTTTTGCGTGTAGTCTGAGACAGCTCTGCTACCTTTACTTCCATGGCCATAACTTTCTCTAGGAAGCTCCAATCGTGCACCGTTTGATTCGTTGGAAAGTAGACTCAATATACGTTCCAAATATGTATGTAGACACTTGTGTACTTTGACTTGTGCTGTAGTCCTTCCTCCCTCTTCTTCCGCTGGACGCCAGCACATCTCATCTTCACTTTGGACTTGTATAGCTCAACAAATGTCCTGCACATATCATAAAAGTAAAGTAGTAGCTCTGCATCTCGATATATGAAGTGTATAAGACAAGTGTTAATTGAATCCACCTGATAATATTTATCAATGAGGCTTAGCACTTCTTTCCAATATAAAGAGTCATGTTGATAAATACAAATGGTCACTGATGCGCCCGCATCATCCTCCCTTTCTTCAAACAAACTATCCTCGGTTTGTCGTATGCATGATGAATGCTATTACTCATTGTCTTTCCCACATCATTCTCCCTTTATTCAAGAAAAACAGTCCTCGGCTTTTGGCAAGCGGGAAATGCAGGAAACAAAAAGTACAACGTGTATGCAATATATATGTAGACATCCTAGATTTCATTATTCTTTTGGTTTCGTATACAAATTTTACAGCAACGATGAAGAATATAATACCAAGTAGATACGAACTGATGTATTTTTATATTGCAATGACCAAAGTAGGAAGTTGGTTTAAAAGCACTCGTAGAAGCTGAACATGAGCAAATGAGCAAACCCGATTTTAGCAAGGCATCTTTTCTCAGAATTTTGCAACTCAAATTGCAATTATAAGTGAAGCACATAGTAGAATAACTCTCAATATTAAGTTTACAACTTAACTTGCAAATATAAGTAAAGCACATAGAATTTCCCCTTCTGGAAACAAAAAACTCATTTGTTGTAATCCTCGATTAATAGCATATATGGGCATAATGTCAACTTTTTCCAGCAAACATAACTCATTCAAATGATCAGATTTTAAGCGAGCAAGATTGAACCATGCCAACAAAGGTGACATAATTTGAATTGGTTTCCACTCATCAACTATAAGATGTTGATTTCTAATACAAGTGAATATACTAAAATGCGAACAATCATGCAGCAGATGCTCAATATCAGTAGTATCACGAAAATTGGATGGTATAGCACATGGAACAAACGTCTGCACACAATTATTATTGCCTGAAATACCACGCCTCAATTCAACAAAATGATCACAAGTTATGCAAATTTGATAAACAAAAGCTGACCATCGACGCCATAGTCACTAATGAAATTAAATTTGGCATTAATGTTCGATAAGGATTTGAATGATGAAATTACAGAAAGCTTATCCGTAGCACATTCCAAACTAATAGGCGCATCAAGCATGATACTGAATAGAACATTAGCAGGGGGTATGCTAGCTCACACTTCCTTATGTGTAATTAGTACAAGATGTTCAAAATTATAAGCATGCAATTTAGCACATGGTTGTTCAAGTTTTGCACAAGAAAACTCACTAGAATTAACTACAGTAGGAATATACTCACAAATGTTCTCCCTTTCTGGTTGTATGACCGGATCAGTACGATGTTCATTATTGATCTTCTCGGATGATGTAGGTACCTCAAAAATCTCCTCAACTAGTGAAGGTTGTGTTTCTTGTAGCTCCCTTTCTTCAAAAGCAACCTGCGTATTACAAGAAATAACACCAAAAGTAGAGATGATTATTGACAATGACATGGCACCCGGGTATCGTCAAGGAGGACAATGCCGGCCCCATGGACATAGGGTGGGCCGAGCCGACTACTTGGAGTCCGACTTCTACACGGGGGCGCCTCATCAACTTGGAGTACAAGACAAGGATAGACATGCATCCGGCAATCCCGGATTCTGTTGTGACTAATTAGGAAACCAATCTGTAAGCCGATCGAGACTCTTGTAACCCTACCTCGGTCACCTATATAAGGCTAGGAAGGGATTCCCTGATCGGCATGTTCTTATGTTGTTAGGTTCTCATGTTCTCAAGCTCACGAGTTCTCTAGATCTTGTATTCTCATACGGGATTCAAGCAATACCAACCACCAAACACAGGACGTCGGGTATTACCTCTCTCGAGGGCCTGAACCTATCTAAACACTGTGTCCCGTGTGCACCCATCTAGATCTTCTATGCTTGCGTAGCCCCATATTCATTATTGCCGGACCAGAACACCGACAATTATATTAATAGAAATATCCTCACATATGCTTTCATCTACTAAACTCAATTTTTTTAGTATTACGCTCACACTCTGAAGATGTATGCTCTCAACCTCACATGTGGTGGAATCACACATCTCACTCTTGATAACATCACTATTGCTCCATTTGGCTATGTGGCTCTCATCCTCACATGTGTTTTTATGCATATCAACGTCCGAAATAGAACAAGGGCCCACAATGGCGTGCTTGCCATCAACCATGCTTATATTTTGTGCCACTGGTAATAGATGGGCAACACTTGTCTCGTTGACGGAAGGAACATCCCAAGCTCCGTCTTCTTGATATGTTGATCAGCAGCATTGTATTGGATCTCTTGTCGCAACCTCTCATATAGGAAGCGCTTGTGGCGAGGTACAAAACATGCACGTAGTTCACGCCTCATCTCATCCCAAGTGACAATCGGCAAGTCATGATGCTCAGTACGTAGGCGGACAACGCGCTCCCACCAATGTTTGCCGTAAGTAGCCAAACCATTGGATGCAAGGTGCAATTTACGCTCCTCTGAATAGTGGGTCAAGCGGAAAAACTCATCAACATTCAGCTCCCATGTAATATATTTCTCTGCATTCGGGCTTCCTGTAAACGTAGGAATGTTTGCCTCGTCTCCTGACATAACCAAAGGTGGAAAACACCAAATGAAAAGTTTATGTAGATATAGAAGTGCAAACTCTCAATACTCACAACTCACTATTCTGAAACAATGCAAGCTTACCGTTCCGAAGTGAATTAGAGATAGCAAACTTACACTGATGGTAGTGAAAAAATAAATACCAAGTAATGTATGAGCGTAACCGAGAGCAAGGTAGCACACGACACTGATGTAGGTGGAGCTTGGTGGGGAACCCTATGAAATTATGAACCTCGATTGTCGAATTAGATCACAAATCACCAAACCACAATGCCTAATTGCTGATCGATAAAAATAAGTGAAGAGTGGACAGCAACATACGCATAAAGATAATGGGACTATTGCAATCAAAAGAATGAGCTATAAAAATTTAGAGTATCGGCAAAACTCGTATTGCAACAGTTCAAGGAGAGACGCTAGCTATTGCTCAAATATGAAAGAAGAGGGTACAAGATTGCTCAACTACTTGTGTAAAATAGTGGAATAAATTGGATGATATGCAGCCCCAAATAAGATAGCACTTGATATGATAGTAGAACTTGGCCACCTTTTGTTTCTTTTTCTACTTCTCTTTCTTTTGTTGTTCTTTTTTTCTTTTTTTTGGCCAACAACACATGCAAAACAGCGGGGAGCACAATAACTTGACGAAACAATAATGTAGGGTGCACAACCTAAACAATGAGCAATCCCTCGAGAAAATCTATAGCTAGTCTCAATAAGTGAAAAAGATAGCGCAAAGATGGTGGATCTCACTAACAATGCAGCAAGATGGTTCCAAAATTTTGTGCCTAATATTTTTTTTGTATTTTCTGGTTTTGATGATATAAATAGCAAGTAGACGACACATGCTTTTGAATGGATCAAGAAATACGTGATTTTGACACCAAATACACACGAAAGGACCAAACAGATGGGAACAAAAAACAACGGCTAAAGTGACGCAAAAAGAACACGATCAGCAACTCGACACTATACTCTAGTAAAGTGGACCTAACACGATGCACGAAAATTGCAGAAGTAAAACTACGGCAAAACACAAATATTTTTGTAGGCTTTTTCTGGGTGTATAGGACAGAAACTAGATGTCTAAAACAACGGGTAAATAGCTCTCACCGAGTGGCCCTGGAATCTGATACCACGATGATACGGGACGGCCCGATCTCCTCAGCGAGGAACCATGGATAAACGGTATGAATAGATGATCTCGCTAGTTGAACACCCGTGCCAATGCACGAACCCTCAACTCTTCGGAAAACGCCCAAACACACCGGTAGATGATCGTCGTGAGACCACGAGCAACGATCGCCAAGTCCCCAATTCCCAACAGAATGACGGCTTGACCTTGATTTGCAGAACAAACACGATCGCTAATTCTCTCTCAGCTATCCTCGCATGAACGCTGGAACGAAAGAACAAATAAACAGCTATGTTTTGTTCAATGTCTAAATGTGGTCTAAGGCTAAAAACCACACGTCCACCCTAATGTTTGGGTCAAAATCCAACCTAACTCTAACTTCCCTAAGTTACAAGACTCTATTTAGAAAGTAACAGATACAACCTCCGACTTGTTTTGATGATTGCGGACGGACCGAAAGAAATCTGTGGATGAGCATATATCCTTGGAAAGTACTCTGAGTTAGCTTTCCAACAAGTGCTTATTGGCCTAATTTGGAGTTCATATGAGGAAACCATAACTGTTTTAAATTCAGACCTCCTGGATGATCCGAACCGAATCCGAACTTTACTTCCATGGCCATAACTTTATCTAGAAAGCTCCAAATCGTGCACCATTTGATTTGTCAGAAAGTAGACTCGATATACGTTCCAAATATGTATGTAGATACTTGTGTACTTTGACTTGTGCTGCAGTCCTTCCTCCCTCTTCTTCCGCTGGACGCTAGCACATCTCATCTTCACTTTGGAATTGTATAGCTCAATAAGTGTCCTGCACATATCATAAAAGTAAAGTAGTAGCTCTGCGTCTCGATATATGAAGTGTATAAGACAAGTGTTAATTGAATCCACCTGATAATATTTATCAATGAGGCTTAGCACTTCTTTCCAACATAAAGAGTCATGTTGATAAATACAAATGGTCATTGACGCGCCCACATCATATTTGTTGGATTTAATCCCACATCGGTTGTAGATAGAGACATAACACAACTTATAAGGGTAAGTGTAACCCCTCCTATCAAGCAAGTCTTTTAGGGGGGAAAGGGCCCAAGACCTCTCATAAACATGTGTTGCTCTGTAATTGGGTCTGCGGTGTATAGCAGCCCAATGGACCTTGGGCTGGGACGCTAGTATAGCGGCCCGAGGCGCAATGGGGGGCAAGAACGCTGGTGTAGCGGGCTCAGGATTGTGCAACAAGAGGTATCAGAGTCCAAGTGCCTGGATACAGATCTCGCAGGCTCGGGTATGACCGATGTGCGAGGGGGAGGTTTATTGAGTTTAGTCCCACATCGGTTGTGGACAGAGACAGAACACAACTTATAAGAATGAGGATAGTCCCCCCTATCAAGCTAGTCCTTTAGGGATAGAGGATCCAAGACCTTTTATAAGTCTGTGTTATTCTATGATTGGACCTGCAGGTATAGCGGCCCAACATACCTAGGGCTGGAACGCTAGTATAGCGGCCCGGGGCATAATAAAAGATTAAAACGGTGATTTTAGCGGGTTTGAGGTTGTGCAACATAGTTCACTAAATACTGATGGCATCAAGGTCCGCATTATCTGTCATGCAAAACCTCAAGTTGTGTTTACTTTTTCAGCTTCCTCTCGGCCATTACTCATTTCTCTGTTCCTATCCTTCCACTGACAATTAAAGCTCGATCTTACATGCTATTGGTAAACCTTGTCTCCCCTTTCTTAATCCGCCTTATGAACGACACACTGCAGTTTGCATATGCATTATTCGTGACACCATTCCACCAGGAACCGGCTTCCTTGCTTCGCGGAAACTCATCCTACCGTACCAAAATACTGTACATGCTCTAAGGAACTATATGTTTGATTTCGTAACCACTGGAGTCATGACACTGCAGATAATATATATTTCGGTCTGAGAAAAGAAACAATGTACTGTACAAAAGATATCAAATCCTCCGTCCCGGCAATTTACAGCGATATTTTAATGATTCAAAGCGCATGCCCGAAAGTCTACGCTTGCGGTGTGGTAAACTGCCAAAGGCTCTGAGAGTGGCAGCTAAAAATATTGCCCAATCCAAAGGAGACTTAGGAGAGAGCTAATTGCTTCGGCAAACCCTATCCAATCCAAAGGAGACTCACTATTCCAATTACAAAGCAAGCCGTGTGTAACAAACTATCAACATCATCATGTTATTCATCTAATACCTTGTCTCTGTTGCTGCAGGACGTTCAACTCTCGGAAGAGAAGTCAAGAAAACTACATTATCCCCATATGGTCGTATCGTTAGCGATTCCACGTGGAAGTCTCAGGCCTCTCTAATGACTGAAAAGACAAGGCAATTTAATAACAGATTTGATAAACAACGTTCAACCATAAACTTAACAACTTCAGTAAACTTTTCTCTAGCTGTACGCAATTTGCTTCTGGGTTCCCGTGATGTCCCCTCCATCTTCGTGCTGCTATCGGCAAAGTTAACTTTTCTGTAGTGTGTCTAGGCCGACGTCGTTGTCCTCACCGAACCCCCCTTGGAGATGAGGGGAAACACACCCCTCCCGACGAATGCCCTTTTGTCACGGGGGCGTTTGGTTGGCGGAATCATTCGGGGATTACTAGGAATCATTCGACAATCTTAAATGACTACGATGTTTGGCAAAACATACATGAGTCTAATACAGGAATTCAAGGTTCCCTCTTAGTTAGATTCTAGGAATCTAAAAGTATCTATCAATATCTTCCAATATTTTAGGCCTTCTACAATTCCTCAGCTGACACTGCTAGAATCAATAGAGCTCACATCGTCCTCCTACCAAAAAAAGACTCAGCATGTTCGGCCGATGCTTTCAGACCTATCTCACTATAAATGTGTCCAATGAAAGCTATTGCCAAAGCCCTTACATCCAGGTTAAAGCCTCTCATCCCCCTACTGGCTTCCTCTCTGGACGATGCATCCCTGAACTTTTTGTCTATATGGCAGAACTTCTAAATTGCTACCACAAAGAGAAATTCCCCACCATTGCTTTCGACTTCATCTGTTGGGACTCAATAATCAAAATTCTATCTCACCGAGATTTCCCTCCCAAATGGTGCAACTAGATTGGGAATCCAACAAAAGGGCAAAACAACAGTTCTTCTAAATGTTGTGCCTAGCTCATGGATGTTGGGTTTTAGTCTAAGGATCGATCACATGAAACAAATTACAAAACACACAATCACGAATACTTTGCCTAAGACACCTCAAGTGCTCTTGTTTCTCTTTATTTCTTCTCACAAATCTTGTTTTCGTTGTATTTGATCTTTACAACCTGCCCCCTTTATATAGGTGTAAAACCTCATACAAACTAACTAGGACTAGGAGCTATAATTTTACTTATAATCCCTCTCCTAATCCAATTAGAACTCGAACAAGTTTAATTGTCCCATCAATGGATCGACTGTAAAATGGTCTACGCCAAGGCGATCCCCTCTCTCTCACCTCTTCATCATCATGGCCAACGTTCTTCAACAACTCCTCACCTAAATTTCTCATCGCGGTAGCCTAGCTCACCGTCTATATCATGATCGTCCATGTACCGTCCTTCAATATGCTGATAACACTCTAATCTTAGCCAAAGCAGACTCTAGTTGCCTCCTACCTTAGGCAGATCCTAGACGACTTTGCTAAAGCGACCAGCCTCACTATCAGCTTCCACAAAACAACCTTCATTCCCATGAACGTTAATGGTGCCCTCGCTCAAAACATGGCCCAGTTCTTTGGTTGCAGCACCTAACCTTCCCTCAAGTTTATCTACCCTTATCCCCTCACAAGCTAACCTCTAATGTCTTCCAACTAATCATATCGAAATGCCAAACATAGTTGTCTGACTTGCGAGCGCAACTTCTCTGTAAAGGTGGGAGGTTTATTCTTGCTTCGTCTGTCCTAGATAGCATCCCTACATATTATATGTTTTCGTTCCTCCTGTCTAAAACTAAAACTGCTGGCTATTGACAAGATTCGAAGAGGCTGAAGTCATGACACTTGCAGATAATATATATTTCGATCTCAGAAAAGAAACAATGTACTGTATAAAAGATATCAAGTCCCCCGTCGCGACAATTTACAGCGATACTTTAATGAATCAGAAAGCGCGTGCCAGAAAGTCTATGCTTGGTGGTGTGGCAAACTGCCATAGGCTCTGCGAGTGGCAGCTAAAAAAGGAGACTCAGGAGAGAGCTAATTGCTTCGGCAAATCCTATCCAATCCAAGGAGACCCACTATTCCAATTACGAAGCAAGCCGTGTGTGACAAACTAACGACATCATCATGTTATTCCTCCTCCTCCTCATGATCCTAATTGCCGGCAGGGACCAGCCGCCCGTGTCCGCATCGCCGGTGAGACCGTTGTACAGCAACTGCAGTGTGAGCGGAGGCATGTACGCGCCGAACAGCACGTACAGATCGAACCTCGAGGCCCTTGGTGCCGCGCTCGTCGCCGGGGCCGGGGCAACCGGCTTCGCCTCCAAGACGGTCGGCGTGGCGCCCGACGCGGTCTACGGCCTGTCGCTGTGCCGAGGTGACTACGTCGGCCCCGACTGCACCAGTGGCCTCGCCACCGCCTTCCGGGGCGCCAGCGAGAGGCTCTGCCCGTCGTACAAAGACGCGACCTTCTACTACGATCAGTACGTGCTCCGCTTCTCCAGCGACGACTTCCTCTCCACCCTCACCAACGAGCCGGAATGGTCCACGTGGAACGCGAACGGCGTGCAGGGCTGGGAGGCGGCCGGCCTGCTCACGGACAGGGTCCTGGAGCTGATGAGCGCGACTATCAGCTCCGCGGCGGCTTCGGCTAACCGGTATGCCACCGGCGAGATATGGATCGGAGCACAAGACGTCGATACGGTGTACGTGCTGGCCCAGTGCACGCCCGATCTCGAGGAGGCCAAGTGCCGGAGCTGCCTTATGGACATCTGCACCAAGGTGCCAATGACGTCCATCCATGCCTGGCTCGTGAGAAGCCAGTATGGCGCGAGGGTCATCGGAGTGCGGTGTAATGTGCGGTACGAGAAGGATCTCTTCTTCGTGGAAACCAGCAGTACGCTCAAGCTCCACATGCCTAACGGTAACGGTACGTACTTGGATGAACTGGTGTCGTTACTTCTTTCTCAGTATTTTTTTCTTTTATTTTCACAAGAGCAAAACGTGCAACTTTTACAAAACTCAACTTAATATCAATGACATGCGGCAAGGTACACACAAAGTGATATTCTGGTTCATTTGTTTTACCACAGTGGGATCCAGATATTGCAACATATTTGGCGGATACACCTATATTTGTGCACAACAGCCGATGCCTTCCGATTGCATCCATGGAGTAACTGGCCGGTATTTTTGGTCACCGGTCTTGCAGTGCCCCCCGTTAAATGGTCATATCAGTGAAAAAATATTGCTTTGAGCAAAGTTCGTGCAAAATCGACAAATTTTGGTCAAATTTTAATAAACTTCATCAAATATAAAATACTGCAATTTTCCGGTTACTGGTCCTACTGGCCATCTTCGGTAAAATTTGCATTCCCACATCATGCAAGCGGGTGGGGTTGGCTTTTGTGAAGAAGAAAAAAAAACATGCCAACGATTCCGAAAACGGTCCTCCCGCCCTGTGTCTTCCCTTCGTTCCCAATGTATGCAACCACCATGGACAAGAGCAAGATTTAGGATTTGTAGCGCCATCGGAACCTCATCCATCACTGCGATCTCCGCTCTCTATCTATTCATCAAGCAGAGACGTTTGTATTGTGGTTGGGTCGGAACATGGCCGGACTCCAGGGCCGGTCCTGAGATTTTGGGGGCCGTGGGCGAAATCCTGAAATTTTGGAGGCCCCGGGCGAAACTAAAACTTGGGGCCCCTTAATATAAATATCATAACAATAATAATCAATATATGCACATATATATATATATAATTTTACTAATAAACACTTAAATGCATCCAAAAGCAATAATATTCATACAAATAATTTATACATATTATTTTAAAAATTTCTTAATCCTAGGATTTGGGGGCCCCAGGCGGCTGCACACCCTGCCCCAGGGCCGGCCCTGCCGGGCTCTTGTGTTTGGGGTCTCCACGCTCTGCCCGTAATGGCAGCGGAGAGCTTCCTAGGGCACACTGTGGTACATGGTGCAACTCTGGACTAAAGTGGAATTAGTAAGATCCACTTTCAACATTTTACCGTTTTCAACTATATATGGAACTTAAAAACATTGATCAAGTTCCAATATTTATTTGTACCACTCGACCGAACTCATCTTTTTAGATCTTGTACTTTGTATTTTGACAGAATGATTTAGAGCTCGTAAAATATGTAAGTTCAAATATTCGAATTCTATCATTTTGTTTTTTGTTATCAAAGTCAAATACTATTGATTTGCCTGTCGCAATAAATATAACCTGATGCACTGAATATATATATTCTTGCTAAATACTTGAAATCTTCTATCCCACTATTTAGGGCTCACCTGACGGGTGTGCCTGAGAGTCTAGCATTTCTCAATTAACATGAAATTTGCTAACAGTAGCTTCGCCACTTCCAAGTTAACCATTTTGCGCGAAATAAGGAGGAAAGCCAAAGCAAGGTGCTATGTACGCATGATTGTTCCACATAGGGTTGTACTTTGAGCGAATTTTATGTATAGAGTATCTAGGCACGCTGCACGAGCCGCTTTTGCGTGTAGCCCTGTATGTATCAGCTCATAGCAAGGCATGTGTAGCTGAGTGTTGTCTCTAGGTGGAATGCTGTTGGGTAAAGCGGGGATATAAATCCGAAGTATGCATGCATATACTCCCTCCGTCCCAAAATATAAGGCACGTACGTATTCCAAGATTTACGATTAGACTTATAATATTTTGATTATGTGATGCAAAAGTTATGTTGTTAGATTCATTTTCAAAAGTACTTTCCAATGATATCATTTTTGTATCATATAACTAATATATTATAGATCTAATTATAAATATTAGAATACGTGCGTGCCTTATATTTTGAGACGGAGAAAGTAGATCTCATATAGGTGTTGGGTTTTTATCAAATTCTTTTGCCGTAAGATATTAATTGGTTCCCTAAACATGCGTTGGTATAGTTGTTTTTATAGACACCTGAATTACATGTGATTTATTATGTTACTCTACCAGGTGTCATTAGACTAAACTGTGGGGAACTGTTATGGTCCTTTTGTACTGTTTTCTCTGAAACTAGCGACTTTATTTATGGTCCTTCATTACTTTTCTAATTATATATGATTACACAAGTCCTGATTATAATTGAAGTTAGTGAGTTTTTTTTCTTTCAATTCAGGCATACAGAAATTGCTCTATCTGGACTTGCATAACATTCAAACTTCATATGTATAGACAAACTGATGAAACTGCAAATTTTATTATCATGTTTATACAGAGCGAATGAGCACGGCGATCAAGATCATCATAATTGGAGCAGTGCTCTCCGTTGTACTGCTAATTTTGGGTCTTCTTTTAGCTCTCAGATGAATTAGCACTACACAGATAAACTCATCGCACATGGTTAAAAAAGCTCATCACATACAGTTTTATAGCCCGTATGCACCGACTGGTCAGTGATGTGGGGGGCACATCGCACACGGGTCCAGAACCGTATGCGATGATACGCACATCGCACACGGCTTTTTAGGCTGACCCGTGCGATGAGTACCCACATCGCATACGATAAATGTGAAAGAACCGTGTGCGATGACTAGACACATCGCACACGGGTCAACCCTCCGGACCGTGTGTGATGAAGGGACACATCGCACACGGTTGGAGCATTCGGCCCATGTGCAATCAGTACCCACATCGCACACGGTCATAGTATCAAAATCGTGTGTGATATTTGGCCACATCGCACACGGGTAGGCGCTCTGAACCGTGGGCGATGATTGTTCCACATCACACACGGCCGAAAGTTTGGGACCGTGTGCGATGACGAACCACATCACACACGGTCAGGTGTTCCGGACCGTGTGCGTTGACGCGCACATCGCCCACGATTCGAGCCGCTGAACCGTGTGTGATACTGGGAATGCAACAGTAACAATAACAGGAAATCTCAGGCAACAATATCATTTCACAAAATTCATCAGCCACATTCACAGGATTCATTCATCAGCCACATATATACACAGATTTCATCCATCAGGCAAATACACGGATTTGATCCAAACACAAATAAAACAGAGATCACATAGATTTCACAGCCGACATATATAAGCAAATTGAATTAATTGAATATGAGTTGACCCATCCACAGCTACATAAACAGGAGTTCACAGCCAACATTCCTACAAGTTTGGATCTGACAAGGTTGACAGCCAACAGAAAGAAAAAAACCTCACAATCAAGGTGATCTGAATTGTCCCTTTTGCGGTATGATATGCGAGATGAAGAAGTAGGCAAACTGTCCTCTAACTTTGACAATATCGGCATGACTCAATGGTTTTTTGTCCATCAAATTCAAAATCTGCACGAAGTAATTAAATTCAAATTTAGGTGCATATAGGTAAAAAGTAAAATATTGAGTCTCACATATAGTACTAACCGTAGGGAGGCCAGCAGTGTCTTTTGTCCTTGAACTCGGAACAACCCTCATCATTTGCTTACAAACATAAAAAACACAAAGGTTGGTTCCTTCTGGCTGTTGGTTGCACTGAAAAGTTGTTGAAGAATTACGACATCAATTAGGGCATCAATTAGCATTACTTAGCACTTAGGAGGAATGTTGTACCAATTGTTACCTTCACCAAGTTGTCGTCTCCGTGTCGCAAGCCCGCTGGGTTTCCCTTTGGTGAGCACCTCCCCCCACGGTTGACGTACTCGGCGAAAGCACTATCCAAGAATTTCCTTATCGTCGAGTAGTCCTTACGTGACACTTGGAGGGAATCAAGGTGGACGGCTTTGCTCCATTTAGGTATGATGATAATTAAGATCGAATGTTCGCTACAAAAAAAGATATCACAACCCGTGTGGAATGATGACAATGGAGGTACAGCTAATGTATAAAAACACACATACTCCTGGTGGTATGGAAGGAGAATGAACTCTTTGTTCTGTTGAACCATCAACGCGTCGACAACATAATTAAAGACCCTTTTATTATTTCCCTCGATTTGTTGCTTCGAGACCAACTGTGGGTCGAAGAAACCCATCAGTTCTTTCCGAGCGTTGCATTCGGTGATCATGTGCCTAAGCATAGGAAAGAAAAGAGTTATCATTTACAAAACAAAAAAGAGTTGCCAGAATGTGGAATTTTTCGTAAAATACTTACAATGTGAAGCATCTCATGAGGGAGGCATCGGGAGCACCCAGGTTGAAGAGGTGAAACAAGTCCTCGAAGCCCACCATGCAACAATTATCTAAATTATGAAGGAAATGCTCCTTCTTGAAGAACACCGGAATGTTCGACTCACCGGCTTTACATAGTTTTATATAGTGGTCATGTAGCTTTTTGCATAACAAACCTGCCGCCGCCAGGTCTTGAGGGAGTAGCAATGGCTCTCTTTTGACATATGTGCGTGTTCCGCTGGGGGAAACAATTGGTTGAATTCTTCGTCCCTCATTAACCCTAGCTTGTTGGCCTTGCCCTGTCCCTTGCTTTGTCTCTTGCCCGTGCCCTTCAGCGGCGCTGATCTCGTACTTTTAGTCTTCACTAGTGGGGGGCGGTGGCAGTAAGTCAAGATTTGGTGGTGTCGGAAGCACCGGCGCTTGCTTAGGTGACTCTTGAGCTGGTGGGCACAAAGACGGCTCAGACCACGTGCTCATGACGGGATGTGCTGCGAAGAGTGGCTCAGATTCAGCAGCCAACGGTGGGGAAGCAGGAGGCAGTGCCGATGTGAAGGGCACAAGGAGTATGTCCTTCCTCGGCCACTTGACGAAGGACATTTCTGGGTGTCCCAAGGTCTGGAGTTCGGCATCCTGGCTTATGTGGAATAGCGGGAGGCTTTGGAAGCCAGGCTCGACTTCTTTTCTGACAGTCCCTTTTCCAGATAGTTTTCCCTCCTGGCGAGAACTGGGCACACCAATAGGCTGTGAGTTGTGCATGTAATTGGTGCAAAACTGAACCACCTCCTCTGACGTATATCCTTTTATGATACTGGCCTCGGGCCGATACCGATTCTGAACATAGTGCTTGAGTATTCCCATGAACCACTCGAACGGATACATGCTGCGTAGGAACACAGGCCCGCACATCTTTATCTCGTACACAAGGTGTGTAACGAGATGAACCATGACATCAAAGAAAGAGGGCGGGAAGAACATCTCAAGTTGGCATAAAGTCTTCATAACCTCCTCTTGCAGATCATCCAGTGTATCGGGATCCATGACCTTCTAAGATATCAAGTTGAAAAAATCACAAAGCCTCATGATCGCCTCTCGAACTTTTGTGGGCAGAATATTTTTGATTGCCACCGGGAGCATTTGTGTCATCATTGCATGGCAATCGTGTGACTTCATGTCAATTAGTTTCTTGTCTTCCATTGAAACAAGACTCCTGATGTCTGCGCAATGACCAGAGGGGACTTTGACACTATATAAAAAGTCCAAGAACTCTATTATTTCCTTCTTGGATAAAGTGTAACAGGCAGGTGGGAGATATGTCTGGCTCTTATCTTTCTTTACTGGAGCTAACTCTGGTCTGATGCCCAAATGGACCATATCCATTCGTGACTTGATACCATCCTTCGTTTTGTCTTTCATGTTCAGTAATGTACCAAGAACGCTGTCACACACGTTCTTCTCGACGTGCATGACATCAATGCAGTGACGTACATCTACATCCTTCCAATAAGGTAAGTCCCAGAAAACTGATTTCTTCTTCCACACGCTCTTCTCAAGGGGGCGTTTATGTTCCTTGTCAAGCACGACATTCACATCCTTTACCATCTCACTGACCTCATCGCCGGTAAAAGGCCTTGGTTTCGTACCTCTTTCTGTATTACCGTCAAATTGTTCCTTCATGTTATGGTAAGGTGATTTCTTCTCAAGAACCTCCGATGACGCATGTATACGGTTTTGCGCGAGAACGGAAGCCAGACACTCACGGTATCATCTATGCATGTGACACATGCTTTGGCTCCCTTTGTACTCTGCCCCGAAATATTAGCAAGTGCTGGATAATCCTGGATGGTAAGGAGTAACAATGCACGTAGATCGAATGACTCCTTTTTGTACACATCCCACGCTCTTACCCCTTTCTCTTTCTACAATGTTTGTAGTTCTTCCACCAACAACCTAAAGTAAACGTCGATGTCATTTCTAGGTTGCTTTGGCACTTTGGATAAGCATTAATATCATGATGTACTTCTTCTTCATGCACAGCCAAGGAGGAAGGTTATACATACACAGAAGCACAGGCCAAGTGCTGAGTTTGCTACTCATGCTGCTAAATGGATTCATTCCATCTGTACTCATTATGAATCTTACATTCCTTGGTTCATCGCCGAAGGTTGGATACTTCGCATCGATTCTTCTCCACTGGGCAACATCAGTCGGGTGTCTCATCTTTCCATCATTCTTACATCCCTCTACATGCCAACGCATCAGCTTCGCTTCCTTCGGGTTTGCAAACAAACGCTTCAACCAAGGAATTACAGGCAAGTACCACACAACCTTATTAGGGACTCCCGTCTTGATCTCATCATCGGCCTTGTCTTTGTCTTTTGTAAACTTACGCTTGTATCGAGGAGCTTTGCATATCGGACATGAATGTAAATCTTTGTACTCATTGCGATAAAGCATACAATCATTTTTACATGCGTGTATCTTCTATACTTCTAGTCCCATGGGGCAAATCACCTTCTTGGCTTCGTATATGTTTTTTGGCATCTTATTTTCATCTGGAAGCATGTCTGCAAAAAGATCCAACATCTTTGTGAAGCTCGTGTTCGACCATCCGCTTTGTGCCTTCAATCTCAAGAGGTCAAGTGTCGCTGACAACTTGGAGTGCTTTGCCTTGCATAACTGACGTAGCAGCACTACTCAGTCCGGTCCTGACACATGACATGCCCTCAGCATACAACACTCTCTGAAACCTAATAAGGAGAGAACCTCCGACAGCCCTCCAACTCAGCAGACAAGCCATCGCAGCGTAGGTCCCTTAGTGTTTACAAACTCTCCCCTGGTACAGAGATGTACCTGAGTCACAGTGCTAGACCACTTGTGACACAGCTGTGTCACACCGGTGACTCTAACCCCTAGGGTTTTCTACTGCTAGCACTATAGAGTGCAAGCATAAAACCAGTTTCACACTTGTGTAAAACTGTTGACACAGGGCCACTAACTCAAAGCATTAGTGCCACTGTCCAACATCCTGAGCATTGAGCAACTAGAACCTCCACATATCATTACTGCATCATCCCCTCTTGATACTACGGGTTTTTCCTATGAACTCAAAGAAACTAGCAAATCTAGGCTTTACCTGCCCACCAACTGTAGACGGTCCACACTGGCTCGGCGTGTCCCGGGGGAGTTGGGTGCTCGGAAGCGACCCATTCTGCCACGAAGTCCGCGAGGGCCTGTGACTTGATCGCTGTGCGAGGGAGGAACTCGATGGTGAACTGCGCGAGCTCTGTTGCCCACTTCCCGATGCGTCCTGAGGCCTCCCTGTTGCGGAGCATCTCGCCAATGGGGTATGAGGATGGCACTTGGATGTGGTGTGCCTGGAAGTAATGCCGAAGCTTCCTTGATGCCATGAGGAGAGCGTAAGCAAGTTTCTCTAGCTCGGTGTAGCGAACCCTCGCGCCTTGAAGCGACTCAGACACATAATAGACCGGGTGCTGGATACGGTCTCTTTCCTTAACTAGCACCGCGCTCACGGCTCCCGGTGTCGCGGCCAAGTACAGGAGCAGGGTCTCTCCCGGGGTTGGGCTTTGTAGCAGAGGAGGTGAAGTCAGGTATGCCTTGAGCTCATCAAATGCTTGCTGGCTGTCAGAACCCCACTCGAAACTGGATGAGCCCCTAAGGGCCCTGAAGAACGGAAGTCCCTTTTCGGCGGACCTGGACACAAATCTTCCTAGCGCGGCAAGGTGCCCAGTGAGCTTCTGCACCTCCTTAACATTTTGGGGGGGAGGCATGTCCAGCACGGCCTTGATCTTGGCTGGGTTAGCCTCAATCCCTCTTTTGGACACGAGGAAACCCAGCAGTTTACCCGCCTGCACCCCGAACACACACTTCTCGGGATTGAGCTTCATCCCAGCCGCGCGGAGATTGCTGAACGTTTCTTCCAAGTCCCGCGCGTGAGAGCGTGCGATGGTGCTCTTGACGACCACGTCATCCACGTAGGCCTCGACGTTACGCCCCACTTGGGCGTGGAGCGCCTTCTGCACTAAGCGGGCGAAGGATGCTCCGGCGTTTTTTAAGCCGAACGCCATGCGTACGTAGCAGAAAGTCCCCGATGGTGTGATGAAGCTCGTTTTTTCCTCGTCATCCTTGGCCATCCAGACTTGGTGGTACCCTGAGAAGGCGTCCAAGAAGCTCATGAGCTCGCAGCCGGACGTGGCGTCAACGAGTTGGTCGATGCGCGGGAGCGGGAACTCGTCCTTCGGACATGCCTTGTTGAGGCTGGTGTAGTCGACGCACATGCGCCACTTGCCGTTGGCTTTCTTCACGAGCACAGGGTTGGCGAGCCACTCAGGGTGCAAGACTTCTCGAATGACTCCGGCTTTCAGAAGCTCATTGACCTGTTCGCGGGCCGCCTGCTGGCGCTCGGCGCACATCTTCCTCATCCTTTGCTTCACGGGGCGGGCGTCCGGGCGGACGTACAGCTTGTGCTCGATGATCTCCCGTGGGACACCTGGGAGATCCTCGTGTTCCCAAGCAAAGATGTCGGCGTTGTCCCGGAGGACCTTGAGGACCTCTTCAGACACCTCCGGAGCAAGATCCGCCCCAAGGAGCGCGGTCTTACCCGGAGCATCGTCGCGTAGGGGAATGGCACGCGTCTCCCCGTCCGGCTTCGGCTTCGGGGTCCACCGCCCCGCGCCTGGCAAGGGGTGAGTCCCTGGCCCCGTCGGGCCTTCTTCTAACTGTACGTTGTGGACGTAGCAGTTGACAGCTTGCGCTCGTTCATCGATCCTTCGGGACAAGTTTTGATCCCCGCGCACCGTGATGACGCCTTGCGGTGCTGGGACCTTCATGCACAGGTATGCGTGGTGGGGTATAGCGCCGAACTTGTTGAGTGACACCCGCCCCATGATGATGTTGTACTGGTACGGTAGGTCGACGACGTCGAATGTGATGTTCTCGGTGCGGGAGCAATTACCCGAGCCGAACGTGACGGGGAGCTCGATGCGTCCCATGGCGGCGATTGGCTCGCCTCCAAAGCCCAGCAAGGGGATGCCTGGGGCTCGGAGGAGTGACGACGGTATGCCCATCTCTTTGAAGGTCGACGAGAACATGATGTCCGCGGAACTCCCACCGTCGACGAAGACGCGATGCACCTCCGCATCCGAGATCATCGCAGTTATGACGAGCGCGTCATGATGAGGGAGGGTGACCCCCACGGCATCTTCAGGCCCGAAGGTCACGGGTGTGGATGCCCAAGCAGGGAGCTCAGTAGGCGGAAAGGAGGCGATGTGGCTTATCTGTCGGGCATACGCGCGCCTTTGGCGCTTGGACGGGAAGGTATGCGCGTTGCCTCCTATGATGGCGTGGATAACACGGTGCGGGTTGATCACTTGTACCGGTGCCGCGCCCTGGGGAAGGGGCGGTGGCGGTGGCAACTGAAGGCGTGGCTCCCTTGGGGCGGGAGCCCGTGCTGGGGGTCGAGCATCGTCCGTCGGTCTTGGGCGAAGCTGCTCGCGCGTCCTGCGGATCACATCGCACTCGGCGGTGGAGTGGTTGTATGACCGGTGTAGCTCGCAGAACTTCCTCGCGTGGTTGCTGTTCCCGGTAGCATGTTGATGGCTCTGTCGGCCACGGTTGCCACGTCCTCCACCACGATCGTGGTTTCGCTCGCCGCCGTGGAGACCCCGACGCACGGGGTCACGGTCCTCGGGGCGCTCATGGCTCCGCGCTTGGTCACGGTCGTCGCCACGCCTGGGATGGGTGGGGGACCGCTCGTCGTATCCGTCCACTTGGTGCACGCCACGATGGCGTGGCTGAGGATCATCATGAGTCGCCTTGGGCTGCCTGGCGGCCGCCAGCGCCTTGTTTCGCAGCTGGAGTTCTCCTTCTTCTTGAAGAGCGTATCTCTCCATGGTGTCGTACAATTTTTGGATGGTGGTCGGCGGGCTCCGGTCCAGTTTGGCGCACAGGGCCGGGTTCCAGATGGACCTTCGCGCGGCGGAGCACACGCTTTCGTCGGTGATGCTGCGTATCTGACATTGCACGTTGGCGAAGCGCTTGTGAAACGCTTGGATGGTTTCCCGCGGTCCCTGGACCAGTGCATAGAGATCCGCAGCTGTCACGGCCTTGGTCTTGTTTCCCTGGAAGCGCGAGTGCAGCAGCT
Organism: Stipa capillata; assembly: GCA_019208055.1. Taxonomy (NCBI): domain Eukaryota; kingdom Viridiplantae; phylum Streptophyta; class Magnoliopsida; order Poales; family Poaceae; genus Stipa; species Stipa capillata. Next base: position 85,920 of record JAGXJF010001643.1, read on the forward strand.
GGCGGAGTTGCTCCCAGGAGTATACCGAGCCGGCGGAGAGCGTGAGGTACCACGACCGTGCTATCCCAGAGAGCTTGAGGAGGAGGCTCTTTGCCATGGTGGCTTCATTCCCTCCCGCCGCAGATACGGCGGCCTCATACACGCGGGTGAACTCGGCCGGGTCGGTGTCACCTGCATAGCTCGGGAGATCCGCGAGACGGAACTTGTGTGGCCACGGCTTCGCTTCGAGCCCGGGGCTGAGGGGACTTCGGTCGTCGGCGACGTTGATGACTTCGTGCCTCGTAGCGTGGGTAGTTGGTGCGGCGACGTACTCGCGGGCGTCTTCGGCGCTGTCCAGGATGGCGTCCGTCTCGCGCAGGGTGGCGAGGGCCGCTTCGCGTCTCCGCCGAATTTCTGCTCGCAGTGCTTCCGCTTCCGAGGTTCCCGGCGGGGTCGCAGGTCTCGCGCGCGCAACTGTCTCCTGTAGTCGGCGTCGCTGTTCTTCGGCGACCTGTGGGTTTGTTTGGACTTGCTCCATTGCCGCCGCGCGTCCTAGCGCTTGCTGGTTGCGAAGGGCGTCAGCCTGTGCCGTTGCAGCGTCGAGGGCCGGGCTCGCCGTGTCCACCGCCGCTGCCTGTCGTGCGCGTGCTTCGGTGGCCTCGCGTAAGAGCCCCTCCATGCGTAGGCCATCGGCTTTGAGTGCTTCCAGCCCAGCCTGCAGCTCCTCCGCCTTCCGGTTTGCTTCCGCAGCTTGCTGCCTTAGGGCCTCGATCTCCGCCTCGCTGTTGGCAGCCTGGGCGGAGGCTTCTGAGCCGACTACTTGTGCGTCGGTGGAGGGGTCGGGTGCAGCGTTCGCTGCGCGCGCCTCGGTACGCGCCGTCCTTCGGGTCGTTGCTCTCGCGCTCGCCGTGGCGGTGGCAACGGCCTTCCGCTTCGTTCCTCCTCGCTTCTTGGGCGGCATGGTTTGATCGTCCTGCGGGTTGACGGTGGCGTCTTCGCGATCCCGGTGGTGGCTGCGGTCTTCGTCACACGGCTTCTTGTTAGCTTCCCACAGACGGCGCCAACTGTCGTAGCAACGAGGCTAGACAGTGAACTTGTGGCACCCCCGTACGGCTCCACGGACCGACGCGGGGTTACACGGGAAACTACGTCGTGTGAAGACACCGCTGCCGCACACGCGGGTTACCCGACGCGAAGACGCTCGAACGCGCAGCGAGGTTGCAAACCGAAGAAGTGGAGGAGCAAGCCAACTAGTGATTTCGGAATTTCTGGATCCCCCAAATGGGAGGGGTGTCCCTCTATTTATAGGGAAAAATGAGGGGTAGGGGAGATTACAGGGATGCCCTCAGGCGTTTTACAATTATGCCCCTAGATGTACTAACGCCCCTAGGGGCGCGTAGGTCTTTTCCTTCGAGAATATTCCGGGAATATCCGGGGGTCCCGCCCGTCATGCCGGACTTGTCGCCGTCACGGTCTCGTCTTTGAGCGGTGTTGGCGTCGCGACGAGGTTGGAGTCGTTGCGGTCTTGGCGTCGCGCGGTCTTGATGCCGCGACGAGGTTGGTGTTGCCGCGGAGTAGGCGTCGCGCGGTCTTGATGCCGCGACGAGGTCGGTGTTGCGCTGATCTCCTCTTAGTACGAAAAGGCGTTGAAACCGGTAGCGCGAGGACCCCCTCCCCAACAACATGGAACCCCTCCGAAACAAATATTCTTCGATCACTCTTGGGTCCTCCCACAGTCTAGAATTTTCACATTCAACACATGGACAGAAAATCAGCAGTTCCCCCTTGTTCCTCATGTCTGCCTCTACGACTTTCATGAAACCAATGACACCACTGATATATGCTCGACTTGTACGACTCTCGGACATCCAACCTCGATCCATCTACAGGATTTCAAACAACAGAAAAACTACATGTCATGATTTTGCTAGTACTGCATGCAGAATATTTGAGCTAAAACCGAAGGACGACTTGATGCAGATTATACGCGTACTGATTTTGCTAGCAGAGCTCACATACAGCCGCCCCGGCCCGCCACTGCCTCCGCCGCCGCAGCTGCTGCCCGCCGCCACCGCCGCCACTCCAATTAGCCGTCGTGCGCCACCCCTCCAACAAGCCGCTGTCACCGCCCTTACAACAAGCCGCCGTTCCCGCGCGCTCGAACTGAAGGATTTAGGTCGAGCTCGGTACTGATTTAAGTGATATGATATCGCATACGGGTTATCAAAATTAACCGTCACTGATATTTACAATATCGCACACGGTCATCAAATAAAATCCGTCACTGATGCCAGCTACCTATGAAAACGTTAAGAATTTCCAGAACGAGACATCACACACGGTCGTCTGAAAAAACCGTGTGCGATGTGGAGCCACATCGCACACGGTTCCTATGAAGCAACCGTGTGCGATGTGAGCGAAATAACCATGTGCGATGTGAGGCACATCGCACACGGTACCTATGAAATAACCGTGTGCGATGTGAGGCACATTGCACACGGTCATTAGAAAATACCCGTGTGCGATGTTCCTCACACGGTTTCTCAGAAAAAATCGTGTACGATATGCCTCGCACATCGCCCCAGTTTGCCGTGGCACATCACACACGGGTCTAAAATGTTGACCGTCTGCAATGTTCACATTGGTGACGGGTTTCGACTAACCGTGTGCGATGAGGGGTCTTAAAAGATCTGTTCTGTACTAGTGTAGAGGTAAACGAACCGACCCCCTCGACCATGACAGACTTGTTATTTCATCTAATTCACAAAATAAATGAAGTTATTCGTTTGGCATATTATTCTCTCGAATAGGCATATAAACCTGATTTTCTTTTTAATTTTGTGAGAACAGCGACACGGTTGCAGAGGGAACTAAAATTATGGGAGAAAGAGATCATGAGTGAAAGTGACTCAGGGTTTTCATTATACAAATTTGCCGAGGTCAATGATGCCACGGAGAACTTCTCGAGAAGACTGGGAGAAGGTGGATTTGGTCCTGTCTTCCAGGCAACTATCTTAAAGAAGTTGTCTATTTTGTCTTCCAGGCAAGTATCTTAAAAATAGAAGTAAACTGTAATGTCTACATTATTGCTCGGTATTTTTGCCATAGTTGAAGCAGCAGTACGGACTAGTTCATCGCTATGGGATCAATAATCAAAATCAGTAAATAATTTTGAGTCCATATATAGTAATACACGAATATATATGTTAAGAGTGTTGATTCGCTGTCTCGGTGAACCCGCTTCCATCAACCGCTAGTTCATGCTTTGAAACTCGTATATTTTATATCTTTACAATATGCAGCACTGTACTCTTTATGGTGAATCAATTTATATTTAGCTTATACCAATATATTTTTATACATGCTAGGCATTGAAAATAAATTAACAATTAAATGATAGTTAAATTCAGGTCATATTGACCATGTTCTTGACATGGTAGCACTATAAAATTAGGTTTATTAAGATGTAAAAAAAGATGTGCTATGTAAACCTTAAAGTACGAACTAACGTTGGGTCTAGAGGTGGTATAACCCACGGAAGACAGAGACGTAAAAAAAAGACTCACAAGTTGCTTGCATTCAATAAGATTAGCACTTAAAAAATAGAGATAAACAGATGATGTGCCCCGGCCGTCTGACTTTATTATTGGTATGTGATATGTGTACAAATTGCTGGATCCCACCCCTAAGTTTATCCGGTGAATAGGTCATCTTCAAAGTTCATCCGGCCATATGCCGTCATGGTCTTATGGGCTTAATGTGCAGACTTCGGGAAGTGTCCACTCAAAGATACTTATTCCACAATCTTGATTTATAGGCAATAATTTACTTCTCAAGATTTCCATCATGCGGATACTTCAGTTCCCTTCAACACATCGCAGGATTGTCTAAAAAATATCAACCATGCTTATCTAGTTTGGTCGCTGGAAAAGACCCAAAAACAATACGAAATAATTGCCCCATAGGTTACTTGTAGATTTAAAGTGACCTCACAAAAATTAGGTCTAAATATAATAAAATATATTTATTAGAATATGGAGCTACTATTAATGTTGCAAATACAATACAATATTCCCAGGTCAATATGCCAAAACGATTATTATCAGATATTGGGCAGTAACCGATTTGTCAAAATTGGTTTATATCATTTAACAATGATTAATTAATTAAAATGGATAAATATCTAACCAAAGCAGAAGACATGTAGTAGTTAAATTTCTCACCGTTCTGTTATTACAATGTGAGATATTTGGTTATTCTGTCCTTTAGTTTGGAATTGGGTAGATCTAAAATTTAACATTTTAGAGCTAATCCACATCTAAGTTCGATAGGAAAAAGTCCAATTCACTCCCATCGACATTAATAACTCCAAACTAGACCCTCTACTACTAAACTCCGCAGCACGGTATTTTTTTTTATTTCGTTACTCATATTGTACTTTTCGGATAATAGTAATATTAAAGTTCTAACAAGAAGAATATGGCTTGAAACCCATAACTTTAACAACCAAATTTTGTGCTCTACCACTAGGCTTTTGTGGAAGGCCTGATACTCAAATTGTTGTCAAAACAACATTGTCAAACTCAGCATTGCAAAGAAAAGGAGTTTCATTTCTAATGGGTGCCTACTTTCAGGGAAAATTACCTAATGGACAAGAGATAGCTGTCAAGAGACTTGCACTAAATTCTGTGCAAGGTCTAGTGGAGTTTAAGAATGAAATTATACTCATAGCTAAGCTTCAACATATAAATATAGTCAGGCTTCTGGGCTGCTGTATTGAAGGCGATGAAAGGATGCTCGTTTACATATAAATATAGTCAGGCTTCTGGGCTGCTGTATTGAAGGCGATGAAAGGATGCTCGTTTACGAGTATATGCCCAAGAAAAGCTTGGACTCCTTCATTTTTGCTATATACTTCACTAGATACTCATCTTTTTCATTCTAAATATCAAGAACTTTAACTATAATCTTAGGTTGTTACGTTCATTTACGGTGGATTTACTCTAGGATCAGGTGCAAAACTCGGTTGGCATGTACGTGGCCGCATAATTGAAGGGATCGATAGCTCAAGGACTCCTCTACATTCATGAACAATCACATATATGTGTTGTCCACAGAGACTTGAAACCCAGTAACATTCTTCTTGACAGTGAAATGAACCCCAAAATATCTTATTTTGGGATTGCAAGGATACGTCTTTCAAACGCAGCAGAATCAAATACTACCACTCTAATTGGTACAATGTAAGTGTTCACGATTATATACCAAGTCAATAGAATTATTTCCTAAAAATGCTTATGTTCTACAATAAAAAAAAATAACAATTTTTTTTTGAAAGGCTTCTCTTAGATCATGCTGATCTGTGGATAGTACTACCACAGCCCAACATTTGTGCTGCTATGATATACTGACATGCAGATGTAATGATATTGAAGTGTTAATGTGTTATACATGCTATGTGGATGGAATGTTACAATTAATAGTTGTGGCAAAATTATTACATTAAGTAAATGTTTATGTGACTTTTAGCTAGAAAATAGTATGACCGGATCATATTTACTGTTATGTCTTAGAGGAGTTATCTTGCTATTGTACAATTGTACATAGCCACAAAATTATGTCTATAGGAAATAGTCCCTTGCCAATTATCAAATTTGACTAGACTAGGAATAAGTAACACTTAATATTAAGCTGACGAGAGCAATTCAACTTTTATCAACAAATTTGAAGGATTTATATGATCCGCAAATCATTTTATTTCCCGGACTGATATGTATTGAATTTTTATATTTTTAGTGGCTACATGGCACCAGAGTACTTCTCTCAGAAAATTTATTCAACAAAATCAGACATTTTCAGCTTTGGCGTATTGGTGCTCGAGATCATAAGTGGAAAGGTAGCTTTTGGGTCCTACCAAATACATGGAAGATCGTACAATCTCAGACGATATGTGAGTAAAGATCATACAGAATTATGCATATGGATTTGCTTAGCACTCTACTGCTTCTTACTGCTTCTAAATATAATTTACTTACAGGCTTGGCAACTATGGAGAGATGAGAAATGCAAAGAGCTCATTGATCCTTCATTGCGTAAGGAGTACCAAAAGATGGAGATGATTAGGTGCATACAGATCGCACTTCTATGTGTTCAAGAAAGTGCGGACGATCGACCCACAATGCGTGAAATTAATGCGATGTTGAGCAACAGTAACATAAGGTTACCTATGCCTAGGCAACCAGGATATTGTGAAATATCTCCCAGCAACACAGAGTCATCATCATCAACAGACACAAGTGAGTATTACACTACGTAGATAGTTGTAGTAACATGTCAGGGGCGAACATACATATTTGTGTGTACATGTATCTTTGTGTGCGGTTTTTGTTTCATGTTTGTTTTGGAGAATATATGCTTTACCAGAGGATGATCTCTCCTGTTGATGAACTAGATCAGAGAGGCGCGCGTTGTCGCGCCCGCGGTCAAATTGTTGATAATTGAAAGGTAGAGTTTGATTAAGTTATGAAATATTTGAAATGCTATATTATAGATCGACAAATTATTCATAAATAGACTAAGAATGATATTTTGAAGATTGTTATAGAAATTATTTGAGGGATGCAAAATGCAACTTTTTAATGTCGGAAATATACTGCGAATATGAGTATGAAGATCAAGTTACTTTAGTTGATAGAAAGAAAATCAAATTAAATTGAAGTTATGTTCTCTCATGGCAAACAAAATGGATTGTTTGCATTTGCATATGATAAGATACATGGTTATCTTCATCATGAAGATGGTAAGCATATGAAGTACATATAATGCACATATTAGGATATTGAATGCATAATTTACGAAAATGGTTGATAAGACTAACAGTCTGGAGTAATATAGAACAATAATATAAAAGTTGATACGTTAGATGCTAAGTACGGAATTATTATACAGACATAGGAATATAGATATTATCATGTTCTAGGCATAGATGTTTATACAAGTAGTTTTGACAACTCAATCCATAAGCATTTTCTAAGATGACTGGAAAGGAAGGATCGAGTTGCTGATGTGGTTCTTCAAAAACACTGATAAGTTCAGGGTTACTAAGTTCCTGCATAAACAATACAACACATGTTATTGTAGCTAAAAATGATAGTTAATTTGTAATGGATGGTATGGAATGGAGCGTATGTGGTGTCCTTAACTGCATTAAAGACAGTAGACAGTGAGCGATAGACGGTTTTTGGTATGCTTGTATGCGAAGACACATATATCTCCTATTTTTAGCTGGGTGCTCTGGATGAACATGGGCCAATTAGTTGTTATTGTAGCTCAGTTGTCTTGGCCCATTATTAAGCGGACTTGATACTTAGTGTTGCTTGCTGCATCCTTGATAGGTAAACAGTTGATTGGTTGATCTAGAAATTGTTTGAGATATCTCTTTGTGAAACTCACTGAGAAGTACTGCAAATAGAATATAAATGTTGTAGTAAGAATGCTGTATATAGTATGTTTTTGTACAATGCAATATAAGAAGCATGAAGTTTACCATTCTTCTGTTTGGACCAATGATGCCCTTCATCATTTGACACACATAGTATGGTATTGGGTGTTCTTTGGTGCCAACTATTTGTTTTAGCTGCCTCACATTGTCATTTGTCAGTTGCGCATGATTTCCAAATAAGCAGAATATGTTGTAATTTTCAATAGACTTGGAAGCATAGGATCCTGTATGAAATAGAACAGATATCGCTAAAAAAATTTAGAGCATGTAATTAACCAAGTAATATGATGTTATTACCTTGTTTGATGAGCTTTTTTGATAGCTGTGGTTTTTTCACTTGATGGGGAGGCACTGAAGCATTGAAATTTTTTGCACTCTTGTAACCTGTGTAAGATGCAGTTGTATGTTTATGCATCTAGGATGTTATAGTCAATGAAAAGCTACTGGATTATATGAGGCTATATGAGACTGAATGGAGTGTATAAAGAAGAAGGAAAGGAGAATAATGTCATGATATTACCCTGTTTAAGAGGCTTGTTTGATAGCTTTATTTTCTTAATTGGAGAAGAAGGCATGCCACTGTCCATATTCTCTAGAAGGCCAGGAGCAATATAAGAAAGAGGCATAAGATTATATATTGAGTACCATGTGATATACAGTGAGCATGGTTTGAGCTATACAGGTTTATATGAGATGCATTGGAGTATGGCAATAAATAGTTAATGTTCGCTTGTATATCTATCATGATCTTACCTTGTTTAATAGTTGTCTTTCGTAAGTTGATCTCTGTAATTGCACAAGGAGGGATGGAGCCATGTATATTTTCTGGAAGGTAAGACAATGCATGAACCAATAGTATAAGATTTATATGCAAGATGTTCCGTAGAAAGAAATAGATGTATGGACTCAAATAAATATGTATCACATACCATCATCATCACTGATGTAGATAATATTGTTCGGTTCAATTGATTTTCGAGTGGTATGTATATTATCAGGACGACGAATGTACATGATAACTTCACTACTCGAATCACTGGGTGCTGAAAAGGTTGATGTCCAAATTGTTAGATTGTATCTGAAGATCAGAGCATGAATGGAGTCTAGATATACCATACCATCATGTGCAGAAACTGACTGGATACTTGTCATGTTCGTAGAATTGCAGCCCTGTATGATAGGTTGATTACAATACTTGGATGGTATAAAAAGAAACAGAATATCTATGATGGAATGACCCGAATAAGTATGATAACGGTTTGCTCATAATTGGAATGTACTATGAGTGACTGGATAGTGACAGAGTAATCTTCTGGGATAAAAATGTTAACGTATGTAGGAATTTCAATAGAACAAAATTACGAACATAGAATGGTTCTGATATATTTTGAGGAAAAATATTTTTAAAAGGAATGTTACGGAACAGATCTCTTAAATGAGTAAAGATACTATATAGGGAGGTGCAGGGTTAAGATGGAGGCAGGAAATGGTACCTTGTCGTGTTTGTTGTTGTTGTTCATTGAACGATCTGAATAGTAGCTGGAAGAACAGCTTTGGAGTTCACGGCAACCCTGTTTGGTTTGCGAAGAACTGGATGAAAAAGAGGAAACGTTGCAATGGCAGTTGAAGGAATGGGAAGTGTGGTGGGTGGCTGTCTTTTATTGCGCTTCTTCGTGAACTCTGTGGGCCAGCTGGGCGAGCATAGCGTGTGAAACAGTTTTACTGGGTCCCTACTTTATCGGTTAGCTCGCTAGACCGGTTCAAGTCTCCATGTACTGTGGTAGATTCCTTTTTCTTCTTTGTTTCCTTTAGGAACATTTGCCTGTCTTGTGCTACTGAGGAGTTCAAGGGAAGTGTTTGGGTTATTTCCTCCTGCAGTCGTTTATCTCGTTGTGGAGACGATTTGCCTATTGTCTGCGAAGAAAAATGCGCGGGTTAGTTGATCTTCTTCTTGTTTGTTATCTGGTTGGTTTTCTGTCCATGTCCTGTGCAAATCGATGAAGCAGGACTTTGGGCTTTGTGTGGAGCAGCAACGTTCACTCTGTTCTTGGATTAGATCTATGTAATGTGAGCTATTTTGGTGGAAAATCTACATACCGATTTTGCAGAGTAGAAGGGACTGGCACTCGCAGCTATTTGAAGATTGATTCTTAATGTTTAAGTCATTGCAGTTATTCTGCAAGCTAATGTTATTTAGTGGGGGCTAGGAAATTCAGCTATGTTGAATAGGGTGATAGGTAAAACAGCTGCAATGGCTGTCTAGGTCTTATCTGGTTGTTTCTTTGTTCATGTCCTGTACAAATCGATGAAGCAGGAGTTTGGGCTTTCTGTGGAGCAGCAACCTTCACTTTGTTCTTCGATTAGATCTATGTAATGTGAGCTATTTTGGTGCAAAATGTGGATATGGATTTTGCAGGCTAGAAGAGTCTGGGAGTTATAGCTATTGGAGTATTGATTCCTAATGTTTAAGTCATTGCACTTATTGTGCAAGTTAATGTTATTCAGTTTGGGCTAGAAAATTTACCTATTCTGAGTAGCGGAATAGGTAAAGCAGCTGCAATGCTTCTGTAAGTTAGGCTGCTGTTACGTGCTAGATTGTTTGCCGTGCAGCTTGAGATGCTTGTTAGTGCATCTGTTCTTTTATTTTGTGGATAGCATTAGTATGACTGCATCTGGAACGTAATTTGTTTGGTTTTTGTATGCAGAGCAGCAGCTGACGTTTGTTATTGATCAAATAAGGACCAGTTTGTTTGCCAATTGTTTTTTTATGTTGAAATAAATGTTTAGCAATTGATTGATATACATGATGCAATTCTAACATTTGCAAATGAAAGTAACAAGAAAGTTGCTTTGTCTTTTGTATGTATACAGGATCCAATTCTAGTTTCTGGAAGTGAAGGTAATAGGAATGGCCAATATTGCAAGGGGTATGTTCGTTGATCTAGCTGGTTTAGATTATATAACTATCTTTGTACATTGAATGTTATCATTTGAGAAATTTGGGTGGTAATTATCTTGGTGCAGTATTTTATCGTCGTCATATAGATAAGATAATATGTTTTCTAAAATAATATGGTGCACCTGTTTGTGTGTTTAGATAATCTTGATGTTATCCATGTTTCTCGGAAGATGATTCTGTCAGAGCTTGTTAAGAAACTTGGTGGAAGTGAACCGCACTATGAATGTTGGTTTGAAGATGGAAGGTATTTGAGCATTGTAAGAACTGCTATTGCTACAAGAGAAGTAAATACATCTAGTAAGCTTGAGCAAGCAATGGGATCTCTAGATCGTACAAAAGAAGATGCTGAGGAAAATGCAGCAATTGCATTAATAGAAGTACTGAAAAGGACATATAGTTTTGAAATTGATGATATGAACTTCATGAAACGAGTCCAGGTAGAGCACCAGAATGAACAGCTTGTAAAGCAACTGGATCTATGTGCTTCTGTACAGAACAGACAGAGTGAGAAAATCAAGCAACTTAGCAAATGCAGGGATCAGTTGCTGGACGATATGGATTTTGTTGAAGAGGCATGTCATGACATTTGTGGTGCTGCTCTTGCTACTGTGCCTGCCAATCAGACAAGGGCTGCACTAACAGATATCATCTATTCAGTGCACTACCTTGATGAATGGCCAGAGCAGAAGATTTATGAACACACTGTGAAGCTGAAGTGAATTGCTAATTTATGTAGCAGTGAAGACGCAGTAAGAAGATGCTGAGCAGAGCGTCTATATTGTGTGCATCTGTGACCTGTATAAACCAATGGAAGTAGGAATTGCAACGTATGTAAAAATATATTAGGTGTTGTTGAAGGAGGTTTTTTTGCTTGTAGTGTATGATCTGTAAAGAGCACTATATTTTGTCTGTAAATTATTCTGTTATTGTATGTATTTTGCTGGGATCCATGGATAGTAGTAGTCAGAATGAATGTAAAATATTTTGCAGCTTCTGGCAACCTTTTTCTATAGCTATCCATGTTCTTTAAAGATCAGTATATTTCATCTGTTAATTAGTCTATTGCTGCATATTAATATTTTTCTGGGATGTATATGGTGTCTGGAGTATAGCTATATAATCTGGTGCAAGGAGATTGCGAAGCAGTGAGTTTGAGCCGTTACATTGGATGATTCATGTACGGTTCAGTTCTTAATAGAACATTACAGTACATTCATATTACAAAGCTGCACTTTCTTCAATTCGATCTAGCTAAAGTCAAAACGAGATTGCTTTGTTTTGGTTTTATTTATGTATTGCACATGAGAGAAGATTGAATATTCTGAAAAGATTGGTCTTTAAGGTATCATCAAAAGAACTTATAAAAGTAGGGCTATAACGGTTCATGCAATGTTATCCATATAAGATATATACATCAATGAGCTTGCAAGGAATGCAAAATTGATAGATGGCAAAATAAGGCGCTTACGACAATCAAACAGTAGGACCACAATGGGCCATATAATATTGTCCCTAGAAGAAATATACATCGATAAGCTTGGAAGGAATGCAAAATTCATACATAGCAAAATAAAGAGCTTAGAACAAGCAAATGAGTATCCATGCCATGCAATAGCCGATGCAGTAAATGGCATGTCATGATCAGATTGTTAATATGTTGATCCGGTAGCTGGGTGCTTCATATCCAAAAGAGCAGATTTCCTGTATCATACATGTAAATAGCAGGTGTGAATATTAGTATTTTGATTGCACTATTTGGAAACAATATCAATTCAATTGCAACTTACATCATGCATTTAAAATGTGGTAGAAGGTGTGGCAATGTTGATCGAAGCTAGGTTTGCCAGCTTGGTGGCAAGCCTTTCACGAGAAGTGACAGGGGGTGTAGGACCAATATAATGGAAAGGATGATTTGTTGATTCTTTTGCTGATCCAATATTTCCAGAGATGTCTAACGGAAGGAAATTGACATTTTGACAGCACATTTCCTTGATCTGATCTAGTACATCTGTAGCACATTTCTTGAAAGATGCAATGTAAGCTGCATTTTGTTGTTGGCTCATTCTATAAGCATCTTCAAAGCATTTAGCTGCTGCAATTCTTTTCTCTAATAAAGTCACCTTATTGTAGCTGGCATCATCAATTTTGATGTTTTTCTCTGTGATCAAATATGTAATCGCTGCATCAGCTGCACTTTCCATGGCAGTATATGTAGTATTCATGAGTTCACTGTAGAATGTTCTTTTTGCTGCAAGGATTTCGATGCCACCTGGTGGAACCTCCATCTCTATAAAACCTCTTAGATTGGAATTAGCCTCGTTAATAGTGCCAGTAGAATGTATAGTAAGACCTAATGAAGATGTGATTTCTGCAAGGATCATTTGCCTTGAAATATAAGCCTTTGCCGGTACCTAAATGATAATAAGAAATTCATCATATGTTATGATAATATTGAATGGTAAAGTTGAGCCGTGTGTAAAACTCTTTTGCCTTGTAGTGAGAAAGCATAATTGTTTCAAGTTTAGCATCATTTATAGAAGAGAGCATAACATTACTTTGGTTTGTATGGTGAACATGTTGATGTGATTGTAGTCACCATGTTCGTTGCTAGATTAAGTATGTATTAAGTGACATAAAGAAAATGCAACAATGGTAATGATACCTGTGAACAGGTATCAGATTTGGCTAGTAAGGAAGAATTTACCCCAGGAACATGAACGAATTGCACACTATTGTTTGCGGGATCGTTATGATGTGAGTAAGCAAGCTGATGATGAATTGAACATCTTGTATTTCTGTCAGACCGAGGCCTGTCATGTTGGTGGTGATGTGGAGTGGCGGAGCAAGCAATGTCAACTGGAGTGGTTGCAGGCGTAAGATCATGCAAACGAACGGGTGACTGCATAGGTGCTAAACTCTGCAACAGAAAATGGGCTGTTACAGTAGGAGGAGAAGAGAATGGAATAGATAGTAGGCAAGCTACAAAATTAATCGAAGCTGCACTGACCAGTGAGAGATGATCCCGGCATGTTCTTCCGGAACCTGGATTTTCCATGAAAGATAGTAAGACAAAAAGAAAGAGCAAGGAAGCTGAACCGACGCCTGCTAAATGAACTGCTGTAGAGGATGCATTGCTGTAGAGGATAGCTTTATATGTGTTGAGTAACTGTTTTCTTGTTGGGCTGAGCTGTTAATATAGTTGATCATGGCTGTGACGATCGTTTAGGGCCCATCATTTCTGACCTTAACGTATCGTGTTCCTCTGCTGTAACAAGGAGGTATTTTAGTAAGTAGTCCTGTTAAACAAAGAAGATTAGTTAGCCATTGATTGAATCAGAACACATTTCAGTCTTTCGCATCACATATGTTTGGTAATGTTTTCTGTACTTTTGAGTGTTCGAACGAAATGTATGTTGTAATGATTACCGGGATACATGGTCCATCGGCTATGTATGTAGGTAGCTACTTTTTGGTGGTGAATGCAAAAGCTCATCACATATTTTTGATCTGTTGATTGTATGACAATACCACAAATAAGTGTAGGAGCAAGATATAGTCTATTTTTAGTAAGCAAAAGCAATTGAAGTTGCAGATAGGAAGGCGATAGGCGAAATTTGTAGCTAGTTGTATTGATTAGTATCAGAGTTCAGTCTGCATGAGCTCAAATTGTTTGTGTAGATGTGTCTTTCTCAACTACGTGCTTTTGTGTTCGTTTCTTATATTACATATGCTATTGCAGCAATCCTATGCAGGCTGCGCTTATTAACATCAATCTTTTGCAAACAGGCAGGTTAATTAATGGTCATTACTTGATGACAAAATGGAAACAGCATGGAAACATGGACGGTGTTATCATATTGTTCGAAACAACGAATATTCTTACCAATCTAACGTTGGTATCCAATGGCACGAATCAAAATACAGTACCATTAGTGGCATATATCATTTGAACAACTAAATATAACTAATCCTAGTCGAAGTCAGAACGCAGTAATAGTCTGCATAGATTTTTAATAACATAGTAGCGTGATGATTTAATTAATATTGGAGGAACAGTGACATTATCCGTACAGCACGAGTAGTCCAGCATTATAAGACGTCCAAAATAGAGCACTAAAGATGCCTATCAGGCAATGAGATCAACCAAGTACGCACAACACGGATGCAACTGATTAAGGCTATAAGAAGATGCTAAGAACTGTTGCAAGCCGAGTGCGCGACAGCGAAACCGTAGGAACCGTTGCAAAATAGGAGCACAAACAATGAACAGTTGAGCGCTAGCAAGGACGCCGACGTAATAGCTGGCGAATCAACTATAACAACGTGATCAGTCTGCAATATAATCAGGTCAATAGCGTAAGCAGGTAATAAGAATAAGCAAGCTTACAGGGCTTTCAATACCCAGATGCAAAAGGATGTGTACTTTATAGGATTGTGTAGTACCTTCCCTGAACAACTTCCTAGCTATAGCTGTCTTGTTTGCATCGTCCAAAGCTTTGCTAATCAAGCATTACTTTCATGATACATTTATACGGGGACAAATATAGCAAATAATGTGCAATGGAGATGACTATTGTGGTATAGAACAACATACGTAACCTTTTATTGTCCCCTTTTTTGGCACCAGAAGAAGTGCCAGGTTCACAGGCTGCAGGCTGTTTTGTCATGCTTGGAGGAGTCGCCATAACCTATGGCAATTTGAAAGTGTCAGTGTAGATACATTAGTGGAGCAATAAACATTCGGATGAATGAATTTTTGAATGATCTTTACCGGCAAAGCTGATGATATGTTGGATGCAACAGTTGATTTTGCAGGTTCATCATTGTGATCAGTAACATCAGCTGCACGATCATCGCAGATCTGCAAGTAAACAACGAAAATAACAATCGGTAAGAATCATACTGCAGCTATATGTATGCAAAGAGAAGAATCATGAATAAGCGGATACATATATGAGCATAGGCAAAAAAAGCATTGCGCTATTTATGTTATGGAATCCGGCATAGACAGTATAGCAATAGGAAATTTAACATCAGCTGCCTCTTGTACAGCAAAATACATAGGTAGTTTCAATGTGTTGGACAGCAAAAATTAGGGCACGAACATCTGCAGTAGACGGGTACTGGACTATGCCTGAAATGCATGCACTACTATATAGGAAGGGCACAAATGACCGTGCACTGAGTAAGTTAGGCCCACATAATCTGAACAAGTGAGTAATAGGAAGCAATGTGGGCACACAACAATCAAATAAGGTGCAAAATGCTGGTCGTAGAGGAATAGGTAATCTGCAAGAATTTTTATTTGCCAAACCACATGCACCTCGCTGAGCGATGTAATAGGCTGAGAGACTGGAGATGATGGGGCTGCAAGCTCTGATTGGTTGGAAGCAGAAGCAAGGACGGCAAATTCAGAGACCTTGGATTTTGCATGTACAACGTCTACTTTGTTAACCTGGAATGTAAGCTTCCCAAATTCCAAACTTCTTTCCATCACACTAAAATTGACAGTGCATTTTTGCGAGACCAGCGACGCTATCTCAGCAGGGATTGTGGCTGGTCGTCGTGGTGAAGAACATTGAATAGTTTCAACAGTTTTTCCAACAACCTATTCAGCTACTCCAGCAAAGAACACAAATTCAGCATCTGCTGTGCCGTCGTTACCAACAACCGGTATTCTGTACCTGTATGTATCAAGAGACGACAGAAAATGATTAGCTATAATTGACAAAAAAGACAACATACAGGGAATTTTCTTTGTTCATAGTGAATTTACCTTGGGCTAGCTGTTGAACAAAGACACTTTGCGTCCCTTCAAACAAACTCTGTATTGGTTGAATATGCAGTTTTATGACACTTGGAGCAAGCAAGGAACCACCATGAGTCTGATAGGAGTTTCATTATTGTTATGGTGCAAACCATATTCTTACCTTGCATGTAAAATGAAGAAGCAAATGTAAGGATGCAACAGGTAGATAGAATATTATAGCAACACCTACACATGTATACATCAAAATAGAACATTATTGAATAGCAGTAAATACATTAAGTAGCATAGAAGGAGGGAAACACACAAGCAAGTCATATGGGTCTGTTGCTAGCACTGTTTTGATATCAATCTCCTCAGGCTTAGATTGCCTGTAAGCTTTTTTATATCGATCATCATCTGGTGCCATCCATTCTAGGACAGGCATTTGCTGTCCAAATCTGCACATATAAATATAAAAAATTAACAGGAGCACAACTGGTCAATTAACATTCACAAGAATCCATTCAGAAGCATGATAATTAGGGCAAGCAGACCTGTCGTAATAGGCCTGTGCTTTAGGAATATCAGGATTTATATAGTACTTTGCAGCCTCACCACAACTTATTGTGTCATGTCCTGCATTTTTGTTACATAGAGCACACATAAGGAAATAGCACCCAATGGGTTAAATATCTGTTCTGCTGGAAGAGTGGAGTCATAAAGAGCATACCTCTATAGTCTTTGATCAAAGTTATGACAAGGAGAATGAGAAGAAGCTTGGATTGACCATCCTTGTATAGCTGCTCACCATCAAACGTAGTGGCATGGTGCCCCCACAAAGCCACATCAATGGTTCTTCCACTGATAAGCATGATCAATTGCACACACTGAGCAACAATGAATTTCGAAAGATTCAAGCAAACCAACGTGCAGTAGCATCTGAACTAACTGGTCCCATCAAGTAGCATATATAGTAGCATAATTGGTCCCATTAAGTAGCATATATAGTAGCATAAAAGTGACTGAACAAGAAGGCATACATTAATATACAGGAAAGGGAACAAAGAGGAAGCAGCCCAAGAAGGACTCACTCAATATCTATGAGACGCAGATTCCTTTTCAGAGACACAGAAGACTGGGCTGGTAGCTGAACATGCAGCAGATCTGAGATTCCAGTTACAACGCCAATAGTATCTGCAAAGAGCACATGCACTGCAGTTAATCCACGTAATGATGCACTAAATCGGCATAATTGGAAGAACCACAAAAGTGAAGGCTTAATACACTTGCCTAGGAATTTTTCTTTCCTGCCAATGAACTTAGGTAATTCTTGAAAACTTGTTAGGCAGTAAGCATAGTGAGGAAAAGATCCTGGAATTACGTTGGCCTCTTGGATCTTTGTCCAGCTAGTTAGCTTGATCATGAACATCCCGTCAACAGCCTTGTACATATTCTTTGCTGATTGGACAAGGAAATCATGGATGATGTAAGCATGACCTTCTTTGATAGTCTCCATCAGTTTAGGTGCATGCACGGCACCTACCTCGGCATACATTTTGTTGCCCTAATTGAAGGCCAGTAAACGTACAGGCAGATGAGCATGGGAGGCAAGCAAAAATATATAGCAATATAGCAATGAAACAATATCCATACCGCTTGATCAATGAGGACAAGATCAACATGAGCAAGTTTCTGTTCCCTATTATAGAACTCCCACATGCGTGATATACGGACACAGATAGTTCCACATAGAGCAACCGGCTGAACCTGCATAAAAGGCATAGTAGTTATGCTTTTTGCAAGAGCCATAGGGAATCAAAAATAGAAGGCATGTACATATTGCAAAGAAATCCAAGGAACTGACCTAAAAACTCAATGTACATAATTAGACATAGCAGCTAATTGAATATAGGTTGGTAGTTACTATTCATATGAGAGAAAGCACCTCATCGTACACAACATTAGGTGTACTGTCACCACAGGACCCATCTTCGTTATCAATGAGTATTTTTAGTCCGGAACGTGTTGTGACTCTTGAAATCGCAACATAGAGCTGCCCATGCATAAAGACAGGACGGCGTAAATAAATGCCAGCACATTTAAGGGTCTGCCCTTGACTTTTATTTATAGTCATAGCATAACAAAGTCTGAGGGGATACTGCCGCCTTTCTAGGACAATGGCCATTTTGAATTTTTAGACGTCAACGTGATTCTCGGAATGTATACAGTATTGCCAATGTTCGAACCAGTCATTATAGTGGCCTGGATCACTCGGTGTGCCAATCTAGTTATGATCAGTCTAGTACCGTTGCACAATCCAATACTCTGATCTATATTTCTAAGTAGCATCACAGGAGAGCCAATTTTGAGGGCAAGTCTATGGTGTGGGAAGTTGTTAATAACAAGGGAATTCAAGAATTCTGTAGGGTATAGATCATCAAAATCACCTAACTTGTCATTTATTTTAGAAATCGAATCGCAACTTAGATGTTCAACCAATTTTCCTGGTATCATGCTTAGGACACGCATATTTATTTCATCGACCGTGTCGTTGTTAGGGCATACTATTGCTCGGTTCTGTAAGTAATCTTGATCAGAATAGTTGACAGAAAGGTCACTATAGACAGAATTGATAATGGCACTTATCACCGTCTGGGTATAGTAACAAGTCACATGGTATGGTAATAATGGTACCAATGTTATCAGCATCTGCACCTGGTCCATGTGCTTTACCATCTCCAACACTTAAGACCCATTCACTAAATGTGCAGAGCTCTTTCTGCTCTTTAGGTGATAGACCTGGGTTTGACAATCGCATATTTTCATGCAGTTTAAGGACACGTACAAATTGCCATAGCGGTGAATTAGTTATGGTAGCAGCAATGACATGAGCCCGTGTGCCACCTTCTATCACAGGCAATATCTGCCTAAAGTCACCACCTAGCACAACTGGCTTTCCACCAAATGGGGGATCATATGCAGCAGGATTCAGGGGCGTTAAAATGTCACGTAAAGTTCTATCTAATGTTTCAAAGCAATGTCTATGCGTCATAGGAGCCTCATCCCAGACTATAAGAGCGGACTCTATAACAAGATCAGCAAGCATTGTTCCTCTTTTTATGTCACACAATGTTGTTTCATCACTATCTATTGGAATTTTGAAACGTGAATGTGCTGTTCTACCACCAGGCAATAAAAGAGACGCAACACCAGAGGATGCAACTGCAAGAACAATTTTTTTCGAGACCGCAGGTACGATATTATAGCGTTCCATAGAAAGGTTTTACTAGTACCACCATGGCCTGAAAGGAAAAAAAACCAGGATGTTCATTCATAACACATGTAATAATTTCATCATAGGCCTTTCTTTGGTGTGCATTGAGCTGAGAAGCCAAGACAGCCGCATTTTCTAACAGATCACTTAGATCATAGGACAACTCATGATAAATAAGTTTATTTAAGTTGTAGCTGCTGCGTGCAGAACGTTGTTGTGGCAAGTTAAATTGCACTATTGATGAACCATTACGTGAAAAGAGTTCACTCAATTCATCTATCAAGAGATCTTGCAGTTGCATAGGAGAAACAACAAGACGAGGATT
This sequence comes from Stipa capillata, assembly GCA_019208055.1. Taxonomy (NCBI): domain Eukaryota; kingdom Viridiplantae; phylum Streptophyta; class Magnoliopsida; order Poales; family Poaceae; genus Stipa; species Stipa capillata. Next base: position 105,707 of record JAGXJF010001643.1, read on the forward strand.
GTTAACTAATGAACGGTATCTATGTTGAATGTCGTCTGATAAGTAAGACGAAAACCTGTCATAAAATGCCCGTTCATCATTGACACTGAAAAACAGAATGATTGTTACGAAAAGATGCCGAAGCTGAGATGAAGTGGCCCAGAGCAAAGCTTCTTCAAAGGCGGCATACCATTCATTATCATTACCCAATAGCCCACGTGCCTCACAAGCCTCTTTAAATGTATCATAAACCGTACCATCGTATGTGCGTAAATCATCAAAATTGTAGGCTCCTTTAACAATCATAAGAAGCATTCTAAGGTAGAAACGTTCACCGGCAGATGGATGCACATAGTAGATGCGAGCTATTCTGTCACGAGAACTTCTATGTTTCCAGCATTTCTTATCAGCCTCCCAGGTCCACTCAATCGGGAATTCACAGTAAATCAAAGCACGAGCATGTGGGAATCTTTGATTTGCAACAAACCATTCAGTAAGCATGGTTTTCTGGATCTCTTCACTATTTGATACAATGGTATGCAGATTGGTTTTTGATCTAAAAGTCACCGTATTCATTGCTGGCAAGTGCGCATCTAATCATTCTACGGATAGCATTTTACAGTGCAAAGGGAAGGCAAACAATCGCCACAGTGCTTCGTGAGGCACCAGGTGTCTACAATCCAAATAGTCTTGGATTTCATCAATTTCCATTTTTGGCTGAACATCAATATTGCAATCTTTGCCATGCACATCTTCAAAATGGATACGTGATCTATCTTTTCCTTTATGGACGTATTTGAACAGATATTTGATGATTTTATTCTTGTTGCACCATTCAACGTTAATATGAGCTTGATATTTTTTTAAGAGGAAAATGTTACATGGAACAACTGATCTATTATCAAGTTTGATACCGTTCTTACACACAACAGGGCCATCATTACGACGCCTATATACTGGAAATCCTTGATCATCAAGGCACGTTTCATCCTGGAATGGCTTAGGATAGTACTTTGAACAAACACCTTTTTTCATGCAAGGACATTTTTTGTTTGCATCACCGCACGGGCCGTGCATCATGAACTCTTCAACCAATGCATATCCTAAAGGATCAGCCAGCGCATCAGGTATTTCGGCACTTATTAGGGAATCAATAATAGCTAATGGCATGGCCTTGTTACTGTTCTTTAACCATGTTAAGATGTGGGCATGTGGAAGGCCTCTTTTTTGGAACTCAGTGCTGTGCAGCACTGCAAGAGAAATGAAAACCAATTGTAAAGATCAATCAAAGAGGCTGCAGAAGTAGCCATGTTGAGGAAAGGATATAACCTGCAGACACAGGTCCAAACACCGCTCCAGATTTAATGTCACGAACAATCTCCTCCTGTTTCATGTTGTATACTCTAACTATGATATCCGCTCCATCAGACGGAAGCTGCCCTGGTTCATAACACAGTGCATCGGCAATCTCTGACCATTTCGGATTGCACGTGAAGGTAGTAAATGTATCAGGGCCACTGTAATTTCGACAAATAGCCATGGCATCATGATAATGCTGTGTATAGTACCTTCTACCACCAGTATATGATGCTGGAAGCATGGTTTTCCTACCTATTTTATCACCATCTATGCATCCCTGGCCTACCATATCAGCTATTTCTGAAACTGATCAGATCGTAGCTTATCCTGCTTTCTAATAATAAACCAAAGGCGATTCTCCTCTAAACACGCATAGCAATCAACCTGAAGCTGTGACGTTAGTCTACCACAGCATGTGTATGGATTATACTGATCAGGTCTATAATGGCAGCAATATGAATAGTAATCCAGCATGGTTAGTGTTTTGCGACTTTTTTCTAGAAGCAAATGGGCATTAGTATATTCAATACCTAAGTAGAAACCACGATCACCAAATGGGAACAGTAAAGGATACTGCAATGCCATGAGTGCAGGATGCAAATTTGATACAAAATGAAGGCCATGGTCCCTATCATGTACTATAATATCACGCCTGTAAGCATCGACCGAAAAGTCACCAACAATGAGCATAGCGACATCATCAGACATTGGCAAGTTGTACTGCACATCACCTTGATTCCTAGGAGCCA
>JAGXJF010001644.1:0-12500 GCA_019208055.1 Stipa capillata
TTACATCAATGCTATGACGTGTGTCTAGGTGAGGCCAGTAAGGCAGTTCCCAGAAAACAGATTTTCTTTTCCAGACGCCCTTTACCGGCGGTTGTTTCTTTCCTTTCCCTGGCTCAACTTCATCCATTTCATTCAAGAGATCGTAGATTTCTTGTCCGGTCTTCTCGCGAGGCTTCGGACGGATTTCTTTTGTTCCGTCGAACCTTTCCGTGTCCTCTCTCCATGGGTCGTTCATGGTGAGCCACCTTCGGTGTCCCATGAACACGATTTTTCTAGAGCCCTCTAAGAAAACACTCGTCGTTTCTTCCATGCACCTAACACATGCCTCGTATCCTTTGGTGCACTGACACGCGTTGTTCCCGTACGCGGGGTAATCTTGCACCGTTGTGAACAGCAGGCCTTTCAGAGTGAAGAACTCTTCTCTGTCCGCGTCCCAGACCTGAGCCCCTTCTTCCCACAGCGTAGCTAGCTCGTCCTTCAGTAGCTGTAGATACACGTTGAGATCCATTCCAGGTTGTTTTGGCCCTTGAATGAGAGTAGACAGGTGCATGTACTTCCGCTTCATGCACAACCACGGAGGGAGGTTATAGATCCAAAGAACAACGGGCCATGTGCTGTGTCTACTGCTCATGTTGCCGAATGGATTTATTCCGTCCGTACTCATACCGAACCTGATATTCCTCGGATCACTACCGAAATCTGGGTATTCGGCGTCGATTGCCCTCCACTGACAAGCATCGGCTGGGTGTCTCAACACCCCGTCCTTTCTTCTCCCCTCTTCGTGCCAACGCATCAGCTTTGCCTCCTTCTTGTTACCGAATAAACGCTTCAGACGGGGGAGGACTGGAAGGTACCATACAACCTTTGCGGGGGCACCACTCGTCACTTCTTCCTCGTCATCGTCTTGGTTTCTGCCCCGCTTATATCGAGATGTGTTGCACACCGGACATTTGTCCAGCTCTCTATACTCCCTGCGATAAATAATGCAGTCGTTTCGGCAAGCGTGGAGTCTCTCTACATCCAATCCAAGTGGGCAGACCACCTTCTTGGCTTCCTCGGTGCTCGTAGGCAACACGTTCTCCTTTGGAAAAACCGTCGCGAGGTAAGCCAGTATCTCATCGAAGCTTGCGTCCGGACAGTTGTGGGCCGCCTTGATCCTTAGAAGTTCTAGCGTGACTGACAGACGCGTGTGCTCAGGATCGCAGGTGGGATACAGCGGTTTTGTCGAGTCTTCCATCAGTTTCGCAAACTTTGCGACCTCTCTTTCATCCTCGGGGTCTTCGACCACCTGGTCCGCCATGTGACTGTCCCTCAACATTTCAGCCAAATTGTTTCCCCGCCTCCCCCGTCAAGTGGTCCCTACATTCCGAAATATGGTCTTCATCTACTTCTGCGTCTCCATGTCTGGCCTCTTCTTCTAAACATTCACGAGTAGCTAAAATTTCTGTCTCCTCCTCACCGTGACTTGTCCAACGTGTATAACCTTCCATGAAACCTTTAGTCAACAAGTGTAGCTGCAGCATGCCTCTCTCCCTGAACATTATCGTGTTCTTGCATACGGAACACGGACAACGCATCTTGTTCGCACCCTTTTTCTCCCTATCTTCCTCGGCCACATCTAGAAACCCATTCAGAGTATTGACGAAACTCCGTGTTGCCCTTTCGCCGTACATCCAACTTCGATCCATCGATCCCTACAACAACAAACTGATTGAGTATAATCCAAATTAATAAAGTAATCACAAAATTTATTATTTTCTTTCATGTATTATATCGTACCAAATAGAAGTCGCTCGCTAGCCTTCGAAATAGGGTACGGAGAGGGAGGAGGAGAAGGGAGGAAATTAAGAGAGGGGAGGGAAGAGAGGAGGGAGGGAGGAGGGTTAAAAGAGCTAGATCTATCAAGATATAGATTGTGTATTTAGGGAGGAGAAGGGAGGGAAGGAGGGAGGAGGAGAGGGAGGGAGGGAGGAAGGAGAGGATTAATTAATGGAGGGAGGAGGAGAGGAAGGGAGGAGGAAAGGGAGGGAGGGAGGGAGGGGAGAGGGAGGGAGGATCTAGATCTAGATCTAGACCTAGATGAGGAGGGAGCTAGGGAGGAGAGGGAGGGAGGAGAGGGAGGAGGAGGAGCAGCAGCTGGCCGTCCGGAAGCAAAATCGCCGAAGCTGTGCAGCTGGCCGTGTTGAGGCGCGCGAGCTCACCGGCCAGCTGCCGGCGGCGAACAGTTTTAAGGAGTTCCAGTGTTATCACTGACGGGCAGACTATACTACGCCCGTCAGTGATAAGCATCCCAAACAATCACTGACGGGCAACCATGGGAGGCCTGTCAGTGATCACGCCACCACCACTGACGGGCAGCATTAATAAAACCCGTCAGCAGAAGTACTTCTGCTGACGGGCATCTATGGAAAGCCCGTCAGTGGTAATGCAACAACCAGAGGTACCGCAATGTTTTGTCCCACCTCGCCGAGCGACCTGCGCGCGGACTTGTTTATAAGGGCAGCTGCGCGTGGCTTGTTCGAAATCCTCACTACTGTCACTGATACATCGAGCCTCGGCCGGTCCCTTGCGCGGCCTGGGCTCGTGGGCCTGGGCGCTGTGCTCGGGATAGGCCTCTGGCCGGTCCCCTGCGCGGCCCTGGCCCGTGGGCCTGGGCGCTGTGCTCGGGATAGGCTCGTGCGCCAAATTTTTTTTCCGATGTCAAGATATTCACTGACGGGCGAAGTAATAGAACCCGTCAGCAGAAGTACATTGCTCCATAACCCTAGCTACCACCACTGACGGGCATTATTAATAAAACCCGTCAGCAGAAGTACATTGCTCCATAACCCTAGCTACCACCACTGACGGGCATTATTAATAAAACCCGTCAGCCGAAGTACTTCTGCTGACGGGCATCTATGGGACGCCCGTCAGTGCTAACGCAACCCCAGAGGTACTGCAATGTTTTGTCCCACCTCGCCGAGCGAGCTGCGCGCGGACTTGTTTAAAAGGGCAGCTGCGCGTGGTCCTTTCGAAGTCCTCACTACTGTCACTGATACATGGAGCCTCGGCCGGTCCCTTGCGCGGCCTGGGCTCGTGGGCCTGGGCCCTGTGCTCGGGATAGGCCTCTGGCCGGTCCTCTGCGCGGCCCGGGCCCGTGGGCGTGGGCGCTGTGCTCGGGACAGGCTCGTGCGCTAAATTTTTTTTCCGATGTCAAGATATTCACTGACGGGCGAAGTAATAAGACTCGTCAGTGACATTACGTGTCAGGGGAAAAGACAGGGTGGACCACCCTTCTGACTTCTACTGACGGGCGTAAGGTTGCCCGTCAGCGATATTGGTACCATTACGCACGGGTACTTTGTAAAGTGCCCGTCAGTGAAGCGTCGCGTCAGTGGAGAGTCCAGGTTGGCATTCCGTGCCCACTTTTACTGACGGGGCTTGTTTGTGCCCGTCAGTAGAAGTTCGTCGCCTCCTCCAGAGCGCGACCATCTCTGACGGGGCCGTGTGCGCCCGTCAGGGATTTATTTAATCAGCGACGGGTCTCTTTGTGCCCGTCAGTGATGATGGTGCAGAGAAAGTGTTTTCTGGGGTAGTGAAATGAAGCTTAACTACTGCTACAAAACCCACGCATGCATGGCATAGATTGCTTGTACGTAGCTTTAAGTTGAAGTTCAAACTGGACATACTCATGGAGTAGCATGCATGCATGTCAAAAATGGCCTTGGGTTAGTCTGGCTAACAATTTTGTGTCGTGCTGAACTTTGTACGGAGATGGATGGAATAGTTCACGTGACATGTGGTTGACATCTTTGTACTGAACTATGTTGAAATAAGCCTAAGCCAAATCCTGGAAAAACTATTTTCCACTTGATACGCTTACTAAAACCAAAAGCAATTGTACTCTTACTAATCCGACAACTAGAAGTATCATCAATTATTTACTAGGTATACTGTTAAGACTAAAGTGCTTACTTTCACGGGCACCACCTTCATGGCCATTGCCTGCAACACCTTCCTGGCCATTGCTGGCACTGCTTCCTTGGCCGTCGCCACCAGTTAAGGAACTGACGAGATGTAGATCCCCTTCCACATCTAAACGATGAGAAGATTAAATTACCGAGCTAAACAGTTAAGGAACTGGAACACAATAAACAATGGAAACTCATCTGACCTTCATCCCTTTCATCCCACTCAAGATCAAAGCTCAAGTCAATCACCGGTCCATCATAATCCTCAACCTCCTCCTAATTGATCGGAATTAATGTTTAAATTTCCCGTTGGTTTAGACCATGTACAGCTTGTGAAAAGATGAGAAAACAAGAGAGGAGTTGTGGCCTAGCTTCATTGGTCATGCTGTAATTATACAACAAGGGAGAGAACAGAGTAGAGAGGGAGTGAGTTTTGAAAATTTAAATGAAACGGGAGTGATCTCCAGTCTTTGCACCGGCTAGATTTTCAAATGAAAATTTGGAGAAGCACGAGACTGACCTCCAGTTTTTGCACCCGCACCGTTTTCCTGTTCTCATTTGCATGCGCAGTTTTGCTCTCAATTTTCAATTGCATGCGCCATGCACTGGAGTGCACGGTCTCAGCGAACAGCGTGGGCATGAGAGAGAGAGCGCGCTTGGACGGAAGAGCGGGGATAGCGCGCACAGCTATTCATGAAAGAGCGGGGGTAGCGCGTGGACGTGGCTGATTCGCGGAACAGTGGGCGACGTGGGAGGTTGGGCATGGCGCAAGACCTTGCATGGCGCGCGGATGAGGAGCGGAAGAGCAGGCGTCGCGGTAGAGTGGCCAAGGCACGAGAAGATGCATGGCTCGCTCGAATAGATCGACAGTTATTAGGGGCAAATGAGTCTAGCAGTAACGTGCTTTGGTCTCTGAGCAAAGAATTAGTGCCCTCTAAAATGGGACGGAGGAAGTAAGCACTACCGGAATCTACAGATTTGCCGTGTGCAAAAGGCACACGGCGAAGGCCAAAAAGCCGTCGGCAAACTGTTTGCCGAGTGCAACACTCGGCAAAGAACGCACGGTATACAAGCTGCCGGTAAAGCCCATGTTTGCCGAGTGTATTCCTTCGGGCACTCGGCAAAGAGGTTGCCGACGGTCAGACCGAGCACTCGGCAAAAAAAAGTGCATAGACGGCCGTGACGCCCGTTAGCCCTTGTTGCCGAGTGTCGACACTCGGCAACATTGACTCATCGGTTTGCTCTGGTTCTGCCACGTGTCCACTGTTTGCCGAGTGTCACACATTTAAGCACTCGGCAAAACGTGAATACACGAGCGCCCATGTTCTGCCACGTGTCCACTGTTTGCCGAGTGTCAAACATTGAAGCACTCGGCAAAACGTGAATACACGAGCGCCCAGCTTCGGCCACGTGTCCCCTATTTGCCGAGTGTCAAACATGTAAGCACTCGGCAAAAACTGAACACACGAGCTCCCAGGTTCGGCCACGTGTCCCATGTTTGCCGAGTGTTGCACTCGGTAAAATGTGCTGTTTGCCGAGTGTCTGGACGTAGGCACTCGGCAAACCGTGTGCATTATGTCCCCAGATCGCACAGAATTGCGCCACGTGTCATCTTTGCCGAGTGTTGCCGTCGGCATATTTTTGTTTGCCGAGTGTAACACTCGGCAAAGTCGTCAGAAACTATTATTTTTTATTTTATTTTCAAAAATCCCTGCAATTCAAAACAGTTTATAACTCACAGCAGATCATAGCAAACATCACTGGGGCAGATCATAGCATATCACATTCACACATATCACATATCACACATATCGTTCACATATCACATTCACGACAAACATCACATATGAAATAGTACGACAAACATCACTCAAAGTTCAAATCCATAGTTCAGACATGACAAACATAACTGCAAAGGAGGTAATGTTCACTGGGGCAAATTCCTTGACGTCGGAGTACCGCGAGGGTTGCTTGGGCTTGCTTGCGAAGATCCAGCTCCAGGATCATTCAATCCCGCCGACGGATGCTACACAAAGTAGAAGATAGTTACAGAACACTCTATGGCTATAGAAAGGACAATAATGTTGATTAGAAAGTAATAAACGAACTCACAGGAGTGTGGGGGATGTGTGGAGCATGCAAAGGAGGAGGGATTGGCATCGGTGGCGGAGTTTGCCCAATTGCAGCGTAAACACCCTTCATGAGCTCGTACCACTGTGCTCGCTCTGCCGCCATCCTCTGCTCGAGCGCTATCCTCTCGGCCTCTTGCCTTCTCTCCAGTTCCTGTCGGAGTCTCCTTTCTTCATCCAGCTGGGCCTACAGTATGTCATCGCAGTCTCCTCATCGTTGCAGTACAAAGCATGTAAAGACCGTGCAGGATAAATGAAATAGAACTAACCTGGAGCTCGGTCATCGCAAGCTGTGTAGGCTCTGGGCGAGGGCGTATAGCCGGACTTGAGCTCTTGCTCTGAGCTCTGAGCTGAGAGAGAGAGGGAGTGGAGGCCGTATCGAGTGTGCCGTCGCCAATCCAAAAGCGGCCATGTTTCTTGCCTCCTCCCGCCCTCATCACCACTTCTCCGTCAAGGTCATGCTCGCTCGGATCGAAGTCCTGCCCGTGGATCTCCTTTGCCATCGACGTGTATCCATCCAGGCGAGCCTTGACGTTCTCATTGCTGTACGCTGAGGCCGGGTCATTTGCATCATAAGCAACCCCGTGCTGCGCCTTCGACTTATGGGCCAGAGCATATGCCTTGAACTGGGAGCAAGGCTGACCATCATTTTTTGCCGACTGCAAGACAAAAGCATGAAGATTCATAAAGGGGGGCGCCCGCACAGAAATTTAGAAGAACTGAGATTCATAAAAGGGGCGCCTGCATACCCATCTAGCCGCGTAACCACTAAGGGTGAGGTTGCCTTGATGGTGTGGTGCGCCTTGCATCAGCAATCGCCTTTCCCGGGCAGCTTCGTGACTCGCCGCCCACTCGGGAGCGCACCACCTCTCCACGATCTCCCCCCAGCAATCAAGGTGTTGGGCGCACCACCTCGGAGGCACCTAAATAATCAAGTACATCACATATAAGAAGAACAAGTTAAGACTTAGTAATCTAAGGAATAACAAGCATTAATGTACTTTACCTGCAGGTATTGCTCGCGGGTCAGATATTTGGTCCTGGCGTCTTTTTTTGTCACCTTCTCTCCAAGGTGCTCCGCGTGATATTGGATGACGGCCTGGACGCGCGCCTCGTAGTGCATGTCCTTCACAAGCTTCTTGGCAGCTCTGTCGACGATAGCAGCTGCCCTACCCTCAAAGCCCGCCTCGCATCTAAAGAAATCCTGCATATAGACTCGACGGATCCCCGTCTTTGCCGAGTGTCGGTAGCTAGACACTCGGCAAACAGAGAACTTTGCCGAGTGTAACACTCGGCAAAGATCCTCCATATGACTTGCACAAGTCCAATCCTTGTATACCTAATACATTTTTTATCTTATATACCTCAATACATTTTTACATATAGTATACTACATATAAGTTGTTTTGTAGGAGTTTCCATAATTTTTGAATTGATTTAGTATTTTCTAAATTTAAAATGCCTAGAAATGCACTTAATGGCTTAAATATAGCAAACGTACCCGGAAAAATGCCAAATTTTGACATGTCACATGTAATGGTGTATGTTGACTGTGGAAAAATTTTCAAGTCCAACCGACGAAACAGCAGTCGCTTCGCATGCAAACTTGACATGTTCCCTCTTGAAACCTGTTTCTTCCTCGGAGATAGTCCTGTTTGTAAGCAGTCTACGTGACAACTTTTGTGAAACATTTTCAAATTTTTACCACAGGCTTCAGGGGTCATATCATGACACCATGCCAAGTTTCGTGATTTTCGGGTCTTGTTTGAATTTTTCAGAATTAAAATGCCAATAACCACCATGTTGGTGCCCGAGTCTCGGCCACCTGGTGTCTGGGACTCCTCTTATTTCCTTACATAAGGCCTAAACATACATTAAAGACCACCAATAAGATTTTTCAACCCATTTCTGGTGATTATTTCATGTACCTGCAGCTCAAGTTTGAATTATATCCATTAAAGGCCTAGAAATGCATTTAATTGCTTAAATATAGCAACCGGACCCTGGAAAATGCCAAAGTTTGACATGATACATGTATTGGTGTATGTTGACTGTAGAAAAAATTTTAGGGCTAACCGACGAAGCAGCGGTCGCTTCAAATGCAAACCTCACACAAGAAGAAAGAAAGAAAAAAAAGAGAAAAAAACAAAGCAAAGAAAAGAAAAGAAAGAAATAAAATAATAGAGAATAAATAATGGAACAAGAGTGCTTTATTTCCTACAACAAAATGGTCCACTATATAAGTAATAATTTTATAATTGAAACTAAGAAAACAATTTAAAAAAATGGTTTGCCGAGTGCCGTAAAGAGGACACTCGGCAAACATTGACTCATCGGTTTGCTCTGGTTCTGCCACGTGTCCACTGTTTGCCGAGTGTCACACATTTAAGCACTCGGCAAAACGTGAATACACGAGCGCCCATGTTCTGCCACGTGTCCACTGTTTGCCGAGTGTCAAACATTGAAGCACTCGGCAAAACGTGAATACACGAGCGCCCAGCTTCGGCCACGTGTCCCCTATTTGCCGAGTGTCAAACATGTAAGCACTCGGCAAAAACTGATCACACGAGCTCCCAGGTTCGGCCACGTGTCCCATGTTTGCCGAGTGTCGCACTCGGTAAAATGTGCTGTAATAATTTTATAATTGAAACTAAGAAAACAATTTAAAAAAATGGTTTGCCGAGTGCCGTAGATAGGACACTCGGCAAACATGAACAGTGCTAACGGGGCCGCCGATTTGCCGAGTGCCCGACGGAAAACACTCGGCAAAGGGACGATGCCGTCGCCTCTCCGTCAACCGCGGGGAGTAAGGGCACGTGTCTCTATAGTTGCCGAGTGTTACAAGTGTGGCACTCGGCAAAGAGCTTCTTTGCCGAGTGTCAATATGAAGGCTCTCGGTAAATAGCTGGTTTGCCGAGTGTTGTATTTTTGCCGAGTGTTTGGACGTGGACACTCGGTTTATGGGTTTGTGTGCCGAGTGCCCGTGTTTATGCACTCGGCAAAGCATCCGGCACTCGGCAAATTTCGTGATTCCGGTAGTGAAGAACACACGGACCATTTATTATTCACAGGAGATATTCTAGCTTAGCGGTTGGTGCGCACAGCCCCCTTGTAGGGTCTTGCAAGTTCGAACTTCGCATGCCGTGCAAGGCTTTTTGTTTTACGCAAAGGTCACACAGAGTGAAATGCTCGAGATAACGCGAGGGAGCACGTTGTTCTCCCGCTATGCCACAAGTTAGTTTGTGAAATGGTTGTCATAGATATTTATTTATCTTTTGTTTGAGCCTTTAAATTCGAATTGACTGGGGGTAAAATGTGGTTAGCGGGCGAAACCCTAAGTGAGGAGATGGCCACTTGACAGTAGCCGGCCATTCTCAAATAACAAAACATTTCACATGTAGTCCGATCCATACACTCGCCTGTCGGCATGCTAGCCTAGGAGTGAAATGGCCTCGTCCGAGGACCTTACTCGATTCTCCCGTAATAGTTCTACATGACGTTTTTCCTTTCTTTTCTTTTGTTGTTCGATGCCGATTATTACATGACGTATGTGATAACACATCCCTGACTCATTTACACGTTTTATTTACACAAGTGAAAACTGCATGCACGTTTGCGGTCCCGGCTGCCGAACAACAAAACACCGCGGTTGGTGTAGCAAAGTCAGCCAGCAACTGTACAGCTCTGTATGTCCTTTTATTTTTTTCAAAAGAGAGATTTTATCGAGTAATCCTCCGGCCTCTACATCAAGATAATACATTTAACCAATTATATTCAGCTAATATAGTGGCTGATAAGCAAAAAAATATAACTACGCCATAGTACGTCTTCAGTCCGAAACAAATTTGAAACATGAGCTACCGCGCGCTCATGATTTACTGATGTTATAAGCTATTCAATCGATGCATACATACACTATTTTCTTCCTGTGCAATTAATCAGAAATAATTATGTATCGGTCTGTGTAATTTAGTATCGTGTAATTAGATCATGTATGCATGGATTATTTCAGATGTAGCATTAATTTTGTTCTTCATGTTCAAGCATGAACAACACAGACGTGTGACCGAATTTGCTGGCAGCATGTTCCACCAGTGAGGTGTGACTAAATTTGCTAGCGGCGCCGGCGTGTGGCTGAATTTTTTGTGGCTTAGAAAGAACTAGCCAGCATATATAGTTTAATCAATTTTGGTAGATGAGGCATTAAAACCTGCTCGGTTTTTCTCCCTTTTTATTAACTAGTGCAAAATGAAAAATTATAGTGGCTTCATTGCTACAAAATAATCGGTTTTCTACAATATGGCGTTAAAAAAGACATCTACAATATCTGATCCAAAGTTTAATAAACTCTAGAAAGAATGCAAGACAGAAGAGTACAAGAGAGTTGGGAGTCGGTCAAGGCTCCAGTATGCCGGAACAATTACTTGCATGGGAAGAAGCAACCACAGATCCGTACCATAGATTACAGAGTTTGGTCCAGACGAGGGAACAGCCCATGGCAGCAGCGATTGATTGGGAAATCATTAAGGGCTCATTTGATTTAAGGTTATCGGTGTGATAACTAATCATAAATATTGTCACAAAATGTGATTAGTAAAATTCTAGTTATAAGTATGATAAAAATTAGCAAAAAGTCTATAACTATGATACAAACCAAACATATACCTAAAAAATTATGGTGCTTCTAAGGTATGATAAATTATGACTGATAACCAAACAACCGCTAAATAAGGGATGAGATAGGCAGGGCCGATGGCAATTTGCAGCAAATGTGAGGTCCAGGGCTTCAAATTGGCAAATCCGGGTGAGGATAGTCGATGCCCACTAGATAGGGCCGGCCATATCTCATGTTGCAGCAGCTGGATCGGACTTCGTGCACCTGGGTGGGTGTGCGTCCATCCGGATGATTTAAAATAATACAATAAATCGTACGTATAAGTGTAAAGAATTCTGAAACTTTCTCTGAATATACATTGTTGGATGGGGTGCGAAAATACCAAATTCGATCCAAAAATATATATGTCCGCCTATGTTCTTAAAAAGAAAAAGAAGAGAGACGTGTTAAAATAGACTCTGTAAAGATACATAATTTACTTTTATCTTGTGCAGCACTCAAATAGATATATTTTTGACTGAAACTTTAAAGGTTCATACATCATCACATAATGTCCATCCAAAAAAGAAATATCAAAAACTTGTGGGTGGGCGAACTCAACCAAGAGCTATACTAGTGTTTTCCCACCTAAAGTACATATCATTATTCCAGTAACGCCTTTTTGTCTAAGGAGCCAGTTTGTTTCTCTTCCTGTTAACCTGCGACCACGAACTGCGAAACGTCACCGTATGTAGTGGCCGAGGGAGGGAGGCCTGGCAGAGGAAAGGACTCCTCCCATGACCCAACAAGTAACAGTGTCCCTTTGCCACATGAACTAGGCCAATTGTCCGAGCGCAGGCGATTTGCTTACTTGGCGCTCAGGGTGTTCACCTTCGACGACGAACAGATTTGGCGAACAAGCGAATCGCCTGAGCACACGTACGTAGTCGAACTGATCAGCCTTAACTACTAAGAGTCTGCCACCGTGACGAAAGTTAACAGTCCAAACCCTTCATTAGACGCAAGTTAACGCAACGAGCACGTGAAGACAGTCCTAAAATTACGTGCCTGAGCAGAGATGATCTAAACAGTTAAACCTTCGCCGTGACACGCTTTAACTAGCGTGCATGCGTGCGTACACGTCCACGATAAGAAGGCGCCAGCCTAAACGGCGTTCCATAAAACTTGCCTACATCCAAAGCCACGGCAAACGCCGCGGGCAGGCACGCATGGAGACGGCGCCCCGCCACCACCAGCTCCGGAGCTGGCGCCCGAGACTGTTTGGACGCGGCAGCACGACAAACTGCTGCAGCTGCTGCTCTGTCGGATGTATCCACGGCGGGATCGCATCGCCACGCACCTCAGCGGCAAGACGCCGGAGCAGGCGAGCCGACGGTACGAGCGTATGGTCGCGGAGCTGAGGCGCGTCCTGGAGGCGCCGGAGGTGGAGACACCACCCGAGTGGGATCTGCAGGAAGCCACTCCTGCGGTGGCGGGTGGCGAGGCGACGAATCGTGATGGACGATCGTGCGCCGGCGAGTGGCGAGTCCGCGGTTCCGGGGGTCGACGCTGCCGCGCTGGCAAGTGGCAAGGCAGCATCAGTGGCAGCCGCTTTCGCGGAGGACGTTGGCTCGCGGACGCGGGCGTGCAGTACCCGCGGCAAGACATTCGAGGTGACAGATAACAAGCCGAAGCGTGGAAGGAATAGGAAGAAGGCCGGCCTTCAACAAAAGAGGAGCAAGGCTGTGCCATGGTCCGTAGAGGAGCACGGGTGCGTAATATCGCCTTCTTTATTAACTACTCTTTTCCTTCTCAAACATAGGT
>JAGXJF010001645.1:0-67244 GCA_019208055.1 Stipa capillata
AATGCAAGCACTTAGAACGAGCAAATCAGCAGATTGACCTCTCAGAGTCTGATGAGTTGGCGAGAAATCCTGTTGTGTGTCTACATCAAACATGGTGTTTGCAAGTTGTAGTTAGGATGATCTACTAGATACAAATGAAATGACTACGAATTACAGATGGTTAGTGAGCCACTTAAATAAAAATAATGCATGGTATGGTTATAGTGTCTGTTAAGTAATTGATGCTGAGCTAATGAGATGCGATGATACGTCTGCATAGTATGGGCACTGGCGTGCTTGTAATAAGAGTTCAGATTGCTAACCGTGGATTGTGTACCAATAGATGAGTTGTGTCTTAATTCTGATATTCCATCTTCATCACTGTAACACATTCATCTCAATAAGCTCGAGATTCGCGATCTATTATAACCATTATTCCATTTTTACTGTACTAGTAGACATGGAACAGATAAGTACCTTTCTGCTCCTATTTCAATACAGATGCCCGCGAATGTTCACTTTCAGTTTGATCAACAATTAGACCAATAAATATAGATTATGACATAAAATGACATCATTAGAAATGCTTTTAAATACATAATTTAATGCACTACTACAGATTGGATCATCACAGATGACTTATCACAATGGTGGTCGAAACCGTCTGTGATTAGTCTCACCACAGACTGATTTTGTCAAAATGATATCACATATGACTTTTTAAAATATACGTCTATCATAATTGGTCATCACAGATAGATTTAAAGAAACTGTATGTGATATTTAGGTCACTATAGATGGTTTGTCAAAACCGTCTATGATGTCCATGACCCATATAGCACTGGCCCTTTCTGCCCACCACAGACCACCTATATCAACTAAACCTAACCCTAGCACTGCGCCACCCTCCACCACCCCATTTCCTTCCCTTCTCTGTCAGTAGCGCCGGGCTCTCTCCTCTTCTCTCAATCTCCTTCTCCCCAGTTGCCCTCTCATTCCTCCTCACCCCACACGGCCTCTCTTCAAATGCAGAGTTCGGCCTCGCCATTGCCAACATTTGCGTGGCTACCACCTCGCGTTCAGTGCTGCGGCGAAAGTGGTCAGGGAATTCCCCTTCCCCTTACCCCCCACCTGATGGCGACGGTGGACAGCGGCCAAGGGCTGCTTGTCAACGGCAACCGCTTCAGGTCACGGTCGCCGTCGCCGCTAGATCTAGATCATTGTGATCTCTCCGCGTCTAGTCCCCGACCGAGCAGAAGCTTTGGAGAATGACAACATCGGAGCTTGTGGCTCGGTGGCAACGCCAGCGGCTGGCAACCCATTTTTTTTGCAGAATTTATCATCACAGACAGTTCTTGAGTCACATCTGTGATCCCCCTTTCTTATCTCAGACAGAGCTCACAGACGTTTCAGAAAACCGTATTTGATGATGGTTTTGAACCGTCTATGATAACATGTTGTGTAATAGTGATGGTATGGACTTTTGTGATACCCATATTTTATTGGTCTAACTATTAGTCAAACCTGGATTCGAATGCATTGGTGCATTACATTTTGAAACGGAGTACGTAAGTTAAATATGGATTATTACATATGAGATTATTATATATAAAGAGTACAATGTTATCAATAGTGTAAAGACATAAAATGTGTAAATATCAAAGCATGGTCACGTTTAAACTTAGAGGTGTATATATTCCGCTTATTAGTATTCTGGCCCTTATTTTGACTTAAAGCTAAAATCGACGAGACTCATGTTTTTCTTCTTTCTTAAAGCATACATACAAAAACAATGCAAATCCTATAAACAACACATTCAAACAATGAAGTAGATTGAAATGTGCATGCAAAAGACTGATTGACCGCTATGCTATTAAGATGATTTGATAGGTAAAATCGGATCTAGCATTGCAATGTGTGGCGATCGCTGAAGAACATCGAAAATTGATAATTCGACGTTGTCCATTGCAGATTGCAGCAGTAATTGTAAACCACCGGAGTCATACTGCTATTTTGCAAATTTAGTAGAGAGGAGAAGCGTGAAAGTTCTATTTGCCGAGAACCTTGTTTCAATGGCTGAACAATCAAGGGCCAAATTTAGTTAAAGAACTGATCGAAAAGTTCTCGCGAAGCCACATCACACTGAGCCATCCAAAAGGTAAATCTCGAAAAGATCTTCCTACGGTAACGAAACAAGTAACGCCCTTTGAAAACGGCGTCACGAGCGCGCACGGGTCAAGGGAGGGCTACGTCGATGGACGTCTCAGCCTCGGCCTCGGCGTCGATAGAACAGCCGGATTCGTCAACTTTCCCGCTCCGCTCACCCCGCTGCTTTCATCTCCCAAGCCAATCCACGGTGCACGTGAGCGATTAGCCCGGCCGGCCACGCCCCGATCCGTCTGTCCAAACCCCAAATCCAGTGGAACACCCTCGAGCACACGTGGTGTCGTGGGGGAGAATCATTTGCAGCGTCACCGACTCGCGGGGCCCGGGGCGTCACCACGTGCGGGGCGGGCATGGCCGGCCCGTGTGACTGGAGGTGTGAACAGGGGGCCGCTTTGTGGCGCCGCGATAGACGCACGGCGCGAGGCGGGATCCGCGGGGGATTTGCGATGGGGACGCGACGGTTCGCGTCTTGTTTCTCGGGGTGTTTTTGTGCGGTGTGCGGGGAGGGCGTACGCAGAATCAGGCGGCAGGTGGTGGACGACCCCCCCTGCGCGCGCGCGCTGTCGTGTGCCGATGTGATGTGCAGGCCGACGCACGCACGCTGCGCGGGTCCGTGCTGGTGCGGAGCCCGGCGGCGTGAGGTTCCGTGCTCGTGCGCTATATTTTTGGTGACTTTGATGCATGTTCCCGATGTGTCTATCGCTTGTCGCTTATTCCGAAGACAAAACATGGTTTGGCTGTGACTCAGACGCGGAATGGGTGACGGTTCGTTCTGAAAAGTGGCGTGGGTGAAGATGGTGATTGCCCCCACTGAGCTAATTTGGCCTGTGATTCTAGCCCAGGTGCATGCATGTGGTCAGCACGTCACTACGTCAGTACGGTACGGTCTTTGAATTGAAATCCCAGTTACCGAGCACGTATGGTGCTAGAAACTTGCTATAGCACTTGATTCTAAGAAAAGTAATTTACTTCAATATTAACTTTTCTTAGCACCTATTTTGGACCTATATGTCAGCATATTATATTCTTTCTCATCTATTTCTCTCTCACTATTTGCTCTAGTTTGGACCCCACATATAGTCAACTCTCTCTTAGAACTTGGTTCTAGTACTAAAATTAGGTGATAGCAATTTTTCCTTAGCACCTCTCTTCACAATGTTTAGAACCAATTAAAATTGGTGCTAAGAATCCTTAGCACCCTCTTAACACACAATGTTGATCAATATTGTACATGCTCTAAGTGGAACACTGGTGCCAACAGTATACAAGCTGCGTTTTTACTTGGCCTGGCATGACCGTACTATTCCACGCATCTTCACAAATTAGCGTAGAAGTACGTTGAAAAATGAAGCACTCATCCCAACGAGACTCCTTCCTAGTAACAGCTACAATGGGGGTTTTTTTGGGCCTTTAAGCACTCTTAAATTTTCGCTCTGCCTCCAAGCACTACAGGACAGTAGGAGCAAGCTCCAATCTAAGAGGCTACTTCTAAGCTTGCTATGGGCTCACGTGTAAGGAAGAGGGTTTAGAGAATGTAAATGAGAAATAAAATAATTTTGCTTTAACTAACTTATTTGTAGTCTCACCTTACAGGTCAATACACTATAGACATAGCCTATAGACAACTGTACTAAAGTTAGACGCTTATTGTGGGTCATAGCATATGAGCGACATAGCCTCTAAGAACTACGGATGTCCTTACAAGTACTCCAACAACTTACAAATTCTCAAAGGTGCGCATGGACTTACGTGCACTCTTCTTGCGAGGAGCACCAGATTTTGATGAACTTTAAATTGCAGGCACTTCAATATTATAAGTAAAAGAACCCTGCATAAGAACAAAACTACAATTGAAAATCATGATTCTTCTAAACCATGCGCCGTCATTCTTCTCTTCCGAATTGCCATGGAAGCATCAGCAGGTGGAGGTGAAGAGCATCGATGCCGACCATCAGACGAATTGCACAAGCTAGCGGAAGCCCCAGACATTGTTGTTTGCCACTCAAAAGGTTTCCCGAGGCGCACCAAAGGGCAATGAACGAGCGATGGTCTTGATCTTACCAGAAGAGAGATCTAGTGCCGCCATCACGGATAGCCGAAAAAAGGCGACCCAGAACACACCATCTCACCAAAGGGAAGAAGCAAAAGCCACCAAAATCCAAGGCAAACAGATCCACAGATAGGAACACAAGATCAGATTTTGCAAGGAACTGAACTCCTTGGTGGAGGGCTGGCGGCTTAGGCAACGAAGGGTTTGGGTGATCACCTCTCTTCACTGTAGCGAGGGAAGGGGACGGAGCACATCCATCGACCTCAGCTCAGTTGATTCTTTTAAGTGGACTTGCCTGCACTAACCTACGACGTGAGGTAGATTCAAAGACGTTGGTCTGTGGGAGTAGGACCCGATTGCAAATCAACATCTCACAGGAAGTGCAAATAGATGCCTAGTTACAATTCTTTATCATACCGACTCAAAGAGGATTCTCGTGGGTTTTTATTTTTTATTTTGAGATAGCTAACATAGCTTGTGGCATAGCTGTGTGCATCTTCGGATGCAGAGGCAGGAGAAGTAATACTCTTCCTTTATAATAATATAAAAAAACTTGTAGCGTAGCGAGAAGATTTTGCCGTTGATTGCACAAACTGGTTCATCGATTCCTTTAAGACGCTGTCCACAATGTCCAGCCCAAGTCCTCTAGAAACTTGGCCCAATTTTCGTTTAAATCTAGCCCAATAGAACAATGGCCTTTGAGGACCCATCAGGTCTCCCCGAGACCGGTCCTAACTAAAGCTAGCCATCTGGGCCGGGCCAAAAAGGCCAGCCCACGGGCACGGTTTTTTGGCCCGGCACGGGCCCCGGCATGGCACGGGAATAAAAGGGTCGGGCCGGCCTTCGGCCCGCCACGGAACAGGGCCGATCCCCGAGGCGAGGCCTTAAGGCCAGGCACGGCCCGGCCTTTTTATTCGCGGGGCGGCCCGGCACGGCACGGACCCGGCACGGCCCGGCGCGGCCCATGTATTTTTTCTTAATTTTTTAGATTTTTCTGTATTTTTTTCTTAATTTTTAAGATTTTTTTCTTAATTTTTAGATTTTTCTATATATTTTTTTAATTTTTTAGATTTTTATGTATTTTTTCTTAATTTTTTATAATTTTTTGAATTTTTAAAATGTTAAAGGCCCGGAAGGCCGAAAATGAACACGGGCCGGCCCGCAGCCGTGCGGGCCGGGCCGGCCTTTTTAACTCGCGTGCCAGGCCGATCCTCTAAACCCGGCCTTCGGGCCGGCCCGGCACGGCCCTTTTTATAAAAGGGCCTACATGGGCCGTGCCGTGCCAGGCCTTTTTATAGGCGGGCCGGGCCGTGACGTGCCGGGCCGGCCATGTGGCCAGCTTTAGTCCTAACGAAACCATGAGGAGGATTGGCCCACTAACCAGCCAATATTAACCCGGAAACCCGGATCACCGCATCAGATCAAACCCCAGACCAAACACATCCCCGCAGGCCACGGACTAGGGTTTTCCTCCAGCGAATCGAAGAATCAAGGAGTAGCCATGGCGTCGCGCCCGTCGTTGAAGCCGAAGCCGAAGGGCAAGGGCGGGAAGAAGGGCTCGTCGGCGGCCGACGAGGAGCAGTCCACCGCGGCGGTGGCGGTGCGGCTCTCGAAGGAGTGGACCACGTGGACGATGAAGAACGCGAAGGTGGCGGCGCACTGGGGCTTCATCCCGCTCATCATCGTCATCGGCATGAACTCCGGCGATCCCAAGCCCTCCCTCGCCCAGCTCCTCTCCCCAGTCTGATCGGATCCGCGACGAGGCCTAGATGCGATTGATCCGTCTTCCATTTAGTAGCTTATATAACTAATAGTTGGTCTTGCTGTTTGTTAGATCGGGGTCGGTGAGTTCGTGATGCTCGTGTGGGGATTTAGACGTTTTGCTATATGAGTCTAATAATGTTATATGGGCGGGTCGGTGCACTATTGTGACCGAATCCTCTTATAAACCTGAGGCTCTATGGATCTGCGATTAATACCATGGTGTGTGGAATTTTGAGTGTTATTTTGGGGTCGTTGTCTGAGTTCTGTGTCTTTCTCTGCCTGATGCTCGTGCCTCATGTTTGGTGAACTAGTAAGCAGTACTCTTGGTTATTGTTGCGTTGTGTGATCTGATATATCTGGAGCGATTCATTGGAATTTTATCACTGAATTTGGTGCCTGTATGTGGTAGCCTATGTCTTCATGCAATCGTGCGTGCCTGTGAATTGTGGTTGGGTTGGACTTTAAACGATGTAGGTATATAACCGTGGTGAATGAGATTGGTCGACTATGCTAGCAGAAGATTTTGTGCAGCTACAGCAGATGTAACCCTCACACGTCTGCCTGTTGATTGATGCTTTGGGTCCGTATAGCGGTTCTCGACCACATCACACAATCCTTGCGATATTGCCTGCATCTTTATCTTCCACATATCATAGTTCAATTAGTTAAATGTGTAATTGCTGAGACACCAGTATACTCGAGCTCAGTTTTTTCTTTCCTTTCGAAATCATCTATTATGAACTTATATGTGCATCGAACACCATGACTCACCCTCTTCAGCATCATTTAATATAAAAACTTTGATTTGCAGCAAACAACATGCTTACCGTTTGTGTATATGTACTCAACTATCACCAACAGCAAAATAACTCCAATTTACACATATCAATAAGTCCATTTACTCCACATTGTAAAACGGTTAAACTAACATCTTTGTTGCTATCTAGTGTAAAAAATAAGATACATAAGTGGTGTATCTGTCCATATCAAGGAAAAAGGATGAATGAACAAACCATCAAGACAACCCGAACACTGAACAAACCAGCTGATTCTCCAGATGATGAATGAAAGGTACAATGCTTAGTTCTTCACCCAGAGAACATAATAACATATCCTCACAAAACTCCAGTGTACTCTCCTAGCTGAATCTGATGGTATCGCTATGCCGCTGGAAGTTGAACAGCAAATTTCATCTCATGCTCTACATTCTGATAAAAATGTACCAGAAAAGCATTACTTTGAGTCCAACGATAGTGGATTGCAGACATACTATGCCGAGCCAGAAAAACCGGAGGAAGGTGCATCACCAAGAGGGAAAATGCTCAGAATCAAGAAAGCCCAAATTTGGACAAGGCTGATTGAAATAAAGTAGAAAATGCCTCAGCAGTAGTCCCATCATCAGCCTTAATTTTGAGCTGGGCCTTTGCTGATGCTGTGTTGACAATACATTCTACAAGGAAGAAAGCAGTAGCCCCATCTTTCTGACCGTAGAAAAGAACTTGTAGTTTGGAGGCTGACCACCTGAAGCAATGCATTGGATGTAGCTGCTTTGCAGATGACGAATGAGCGATTGGGGATTCATTAAAGATGCTGCTCCTTGTGGAGTTAAAGAGCATTCCTGTTAAACACAACAAACCACATAAGAGAAGAAACTGGTAATTTGTAAAGGATCAGGAGGGAGGGCAAAATACATGTTCAGAACATAGAGAACTGCTACTTTCAGACTTCTCAATGTGAGATTAATTTCATGGCAAGCCCCATATACTAAGACAATAGCAGCCATGCAGCACCCAGAATTTTCATGCACTATACCACTTCGGTAAAACCATAAGAATCTCAAACCAGGCAAAATCATTGATCAGAGCATGGAATATTAGAACTGCTAATTTTGAACTCTTCATCTGAGACTTCATCGGAAGATGCATATAATAGACAATGGCAGCATACAGGATTTTCACGCAGTAAATACTTTGCTAGAACGTAAGAAACTGACCAGGCAATGAGAAAGATGTATGTTGCGCTGCTGATAATCAGGAAATGTTGCAGGGACAAAAACTCGAAAGCAACATACCTGAGAAAGGGATAATGCCAGCTGGCCCCATTTCCTCTGGAATGTCCCAGGATCTAGCACAGGCTTTGAGTTGAGGGCCAGTGCTGGAGGTGGTGGAGGTGCTGGGGCATCAGGAACACCGAGTCCAAGAAGGTCATCGAGACCGAAGTTTAATTGTGATGAATATGTCGGACCACCAGGATTTATTAGTGCTGTTTCAGCTGGTGTTTGCGAACTTAGCAATGAAGGGCCAGTCAAGTCGGAAGGAGCATTGTATGTGGAGGTGGAAGAACCGTTGCTGGCTCTTGTACCATTATCCTCTTTATCTGAAGTACTTAGCAGAAGATCATTATCATTTTCTTGGTATCTTTGGGCAGAAATGACGTTTTCTGGAGCCTCTGCCCCAACAGTCAAGTTTGTAAGATCTTCCGTGAACTCAAATGTTCCACGATGCTCCTTATCTGTAAACATGTAAGATGGCTGCGAATGCATACAAGATGTCAATACTTCTCATGTAAATTTGATAATAATACGGATAATTATATTTGAGTTGTTGACTTGCAGCATTTGTAAATTGTAATAAGCGCACAGCAGTGATATAACGTACTGATTTTAGCCATAAGAAAGTGCATTTCACACCACAGGAAGATATGATCAAGTACATCTCTCAAAGCTCAACAAACACAAAATCCACACAGGACAATGGCATGAATTCTGTTGGGTCGCAAGAACTCAACTTGCCTCAAGCAAAGGGTTCAGACAACTGCTTACTATTGTTTCTAACTAGCTTTACAGATGAAGAGCTTGCTTGGTTTGCTACCAAATTTTGGCTTGCCAATATGTAGGCATGCAATTGGTTTGCTACCAAAATTTGGCAACCAACATATCTTTGCCAAATTTTGGCATTGCCAACATGTGGGCTTGGTACTTGGTAGCCAACTAATCACCACTACTTTTTGCCAAAAATTGGCAATTTTGGTATTGCCAAATTTAGGCTTGCTAACATATTGGCATGGCAACTTGGCCCATCAACCAAGCAAGCTCAAAGACTGCTACCCAGCAAAGCCTTTGCTTCAAGAACAGGGCTTAATCTCTTCTATGCTGAGATGTGATGAATTTGCAATATTAACCACGTTCCACGGTAAATTCTACGAACTAATTGCTCCACAGTACTTACTTAAAAAAGCTGAAACATGTGAGAGACAAGTTGGTTTTGATTTAAACTTATCACCTGTTTGACAACGGCATTGAGACTGGTTATAACTGATAATCGACCAAAACCCATGAACCACCTATTAGTCCATTAATAATCATCAAATTACTGCTTTCAGACCCCTTCCCTGGGGGCCATTCGCTATTGGTAAAACTAAACAAATATCTATTGGAGCACTGCATTGTTTGCCATTCATGCATATCTACGCTAAAACATGAACTCAACCAGCTTCATCACTGACATTCAGAACATACAGAACACCAAGATGCCCTCAGTGTTGCAGCATGCAACGTCAGGAACTAAATTTGACATGTGATGGGAATCATAATATCCAAACTTCGATAAAAATATCGGTAAATGGAGCTATCAGTGTTCAAAATTTAATGATGGTTAGAAATCAGAATGTCAGATAAACTTATATACCTTCTGATATACAACTGATAAGCTGTTAAATTCATCAAATATCCGATCTTTGATTTCACTGCTCTGTGTATCTGCAAATACAGAGACAGCTTGCTTGGGAGGGTTTACTACACGTTCTGCTACAGCAGGATCACATTGTAGAAGCCTGTAGTAGAAAAGTGTTCGGTCATGAACATCCTGCAATGTGGCGGCAGTTTAGCTGGAATAACAATCTTTCACCATTTCATAGAGATGTATGAATAATCCAACTATCATCATAGAAAAAGACCTGACCTGGTGAGTGTCAGCTAGACCAGCAGCTAATGTAGCTCCTAATGCCTTGTGTGTCTCTGGTGGTCTCTTAAAGAAACATTTCATCACCGCAGTGAGAAGATGCAAGCGAACCTGCAAAATGAAATATCACTGGAAAAATGACGTGGAGGTCAACAAGTAACTACTGGCTAGGGCCATGACTTATGGGCCATGACATATAACAACCTAGAAAAAAGGAATAGAATTATACAATAATATCGGATAGCCTACTAGGTTCAAGACAATTTCAAAAGAAAGGCAAGAGAATCGTCCTTGTTGTTAATGCACAATAGGATGCAAAATTTCACTAATGAAACCATACTATTCATTACACTGGATCTGTGGGACACTCAACTTTATAGCGTTTAAAAATTGAGAAGTCGGCTGTGGGTCCAACATTACCATTTCCAGTTTTAACTGATTTAATGATTTAGCCTTTATCTTAGGCATGTATGCTACCAGCAAACCATAAGATACTACGGGACACAAAATCATGAGTGCATTGTAGGGTCATACGATTGCTGTGAGAATGAACTTTTGGCATACATATAGGACATGCAGAAGAGCGAATTTTTTTGCCATAGAAAATAATTTCAGTCAGTTGGTTAAATTCATACAGAACTTAAGAAATAAAATGCATACTGGAACCCACTGTGACACAAAATATGACCGAATGCATCTTAAACTAACGGCAAAATATGAACAACACAAAACAAGAAACATTGTTTACCTCGGGAGATTGCTCTTCATCCCAGTTATCAACAAGACTCTCAAGAATGTATGGGGCATCATGCATGTCTTGTGAATATTCTCCCAACATCCATATGAGAGCTGCTTTGCCTTTTGGCTCCTGAATATTTTGGCTACTGATATTTCCGACGACAGCTATACAATCATGGCTCCATTGAGGATATTTCCTCAAAAGATCTTTCACCAAGACCTGCATTTTAATTTTACTCAGGAACAGAGAGATGCAGAATTGAATGTAATCCTACATGATTTTACCCTCAACAAGGATCAATAACTAGCATTAAGAAAACTTACAAGAGTTCAGCAGTCACATAATCCTTGTCCATTTCAAGAAATTGTAGAAGCCTGTCCACAATTGCATTCACATCATACTGCTGCAGCGCTATTTTTCCAACTGCCCGGATAGACTCTCTTGCAATTGGCACATCACATTTCCAGCGTATTCACACAGCTCAGTTACTAGCAGGAGAAAAATACCGTACAAACATTTTAGAAAAAGAATGGCAACTCAGGACTACCAATATATCAAAATATGTTGCAACATATGACATTGTATAGTCAGTGGAATTCGTTTATCTGGTATACCAATTTCATAGGTGTTGCTCTCATTTGCTATAGCAGTCAACATCTCAAGTTTCAGCTTCTTCACATATGAAGGATCACTAAACTGCAGTAGAAACTTTTGTAGTCGGAGGAAAATAGCATTGGAGCACGCATCACCAAAAGATGCAAATGACATAGCACTGAATATGATTGTTCAGGACTCCCAGCACCTACCAGAGTAAGCAAAGGTGCTTTTATGCGCTCATAAACCTAAAATGGAGGATGCAAACAGGGATTAAAAGATTCCCAATCAAGATCTCATGTTACTTAAGTGTACGATACTGACACGAAAAGGAGACTCCATACAGTACATTGGTATAAGTATATTTAACATGTAAGCCTGAGAAATCCAGATAGCTGAAGTGTCCTCAGAATGAAGAAATTTGAAGACCATATGAACTTCCAAAGAACAGTATTATATATTTATGTTTGGTTAATAGTTATGTGAAGTGATATTTTCAGTGTATCGATTGCATAACAGTGAGATAAAAATGAGACTTCCACTCATTTAATTTAAGTAGCATAATTGTGCTGCGAGAGTAACATTGCATATCCGGGAATATAATGGGTGTAAGAAACTGTGCACCTGTTGGTGAACATCAGTCATTGACATTGTCAAGTGGAGAAAACTTTGATTGTTGCTAAGACACACAGCTCCATTTGCATGCTGAAGTCTATCCTCAAGCAGGTTCATTATGTCAAAAATTTCATTATTATCAGATGGTAGGAACTTTGACGCCACTCAAGAACATGGCATTGTGCCCACTCACTGAACTCCTTGATTCTGCAATCCAAATAAAGAACTCAAGTAAATGCACATAGGGAGTATGGTTAACAAAAGCTCCAAACAAAGGTGGAAATTCACCTGTTAACAGGTAAAATACCACCGGCTTGCTATACAGTGTCCTCAATCTCCCTCGCTGCTGCCTCCGAATTGGCAGCTTCTAGGGTCCATATCTCCAGCAGTGAATGCAGCAATTGGCAACCACCTGAAAATCAGCAATGTAATCAGGCTACCTAAAAAAGGATGGCACTTCCACGAATAAACAACTAAGCACTAGCCAGCTCAATCAAAGCCCAGTTAAGTCAACCTATCCATAAAACAGGTCAGGTTAAGTTCAGAACTTCCTTAAGACAGGTGCTCATAACGGCCACGTTAATCTTCCCAACCAAGTTCTATAAGACTATAACTGGATGTCACCAAAAAGATATACTACTACCTGTATTAAACTAAGTGCTGGAAAGGCAAATTTAAGTGCTCTACGGATATCTTCTGCTGTAAACAGAAACATGCGGGAGCTAGTGAATTTCTACAGTTTCTTTTATGACCTTTCTTTTAGTCAGAAATGTCTTGTGACACGAGTCAACCAGATAATTCAAACCCGGAAAAGCATTTCCTGAGATATAAACATCCGGTATTCCATCCCAGCATGTTTTGACCAGAAACCATCAAGATTTCCGCCAGTCATCTAGAAAACAAAATGCTTTCAAGGACATGTTTCTTGTAGACCTAACTCACTTACAATCAACAAAAAGTCAAAGTTCAAACCCATAAATCAACAACAATATCATTTAGAAAGGCGACGGAACACAACAGCTACTCATGGTACAAAATATTACCAGACGATGTTCAAGTGGTAAGTGGCAAAGTTGAGATCTATCTAAGCATTAATATAACTAAAAAACTGTATGGCATGTGTGGTGTCTTTCTTATTATTTGGGAAGTAAAATCTCTGCAGCATCCTATCAACTGTTGTTGAAGGCTTGTGAGAAAAAAAAAGAGAACAAGTGGAAACAGGCCAACTGTTTTCTGAACTCGATCAGTAGGGTAAACTGCTAGTTTGTATAGATATAGACCAGGTGAGGCTACGTGAGGAGAATTGCTAATGGGGGTCAACTGATTCGCAGCTCTATGCTGTTGCGAGAAGGGTTGGGCATTATGTATGCTTTTCCTCTGAATTATCAGATGAGCATAAACTCTTTTATTTTCATGTACCAGTTCAGTTGTTAGCAATAGGCAGCAAACCGAACTCAAAGATCTCTGTAGGACTTTTGTTCCGTTATCTTTTGCTAATGGAACCCAGGGGTTTACCCTCGTATGGATGAGAAGAAGATCAGGTGAGACTAATCTTAAGTCAAGTTCAACTAATTAGAGCGTCTTGTGAGTTTTGCAACCCATTTTATATAACATTAGCTTTTATCACCTTATTAAAAAAGAACATTAAAGGACAATACTTAATGGAGGACTAGTAGTAGGGGTGCAATCTAACTGACATGGTAAGATAATGGTCATCCGGCATCCGGCATCCTATATTTTTTTTCAGCTCTGGGATTGGATATGAATGTGAATTACGAATTTTGAATGAATATAGATAGAATATGAACACAGTTACACGTATAAGTGGAATTTTATGCGCAAAAAACATGGAAAGTATTCTAAAAATTGTGTGTGCATATATTGGTCAACGCAGAATATATATGTCAATAATATTGTAGGGATTTACGTTGATAAAAGATATTCCAAAGTTTGTAAGGCACATAAAAGATAAGTATAGACCCATACTGCTTCTATTCACCAACACCAATGTGCCACACCTCGTTACAACCTCATACTGGTGAAGCAGCAGGCAGGGTGACAAACAACAATGACAGATAAGGCATGTCTCTTCTATTTCTTGATGTCCTTTTTCATCAAATACCCCATCATATTTTCCTAGATGTACAGATTCCCATAAAATATATCTGAATTTGACTCCGGAACAGAGTGGATAACAATATCTATTCCAAATTCAATTGAACTCAAATTCAGCATCGGATCAGCTGGATACTACCTGATCTGTGTGCACCCCTAAACAATAGGGTTTATCTAGGTCAAGCTGCCTCTGTAATCCTGTAATTTTGAATTGAATAGAATTGTGAATTTGCTAGAAGCTACCACAGCTGGTTCTGTAAGTCATTATACTTTCAGTCACAAAGTCCTTTGGACAAATTATCACCAATAACCTATGACTTGTGAGCCGTTATACTAAAGTTAATAGCAATGGTTTATCAACTGGTGGAATTTCCTGTGCGGTGGATCTATCAGACATCCTAAGCAAAATAATTATGTTTACTCAATAGATCACAGAATCGTAGGCATTTCAACTAGCAGGCACAATCTGAAGCAACCTATTACCTATATGATAAAAAAGGTAAGATCAAGACCAAACCATTTCTCAGTGAAAATATAAGACAACATGCAGCTTCATTAGGTCAATACTAACCCACATGTTTTATCAAACAAGCCAGAAAACAGATAGCAGCTGGACGCTGAGCTCAGTTCCATGTAACAGCTCACATCGGCAAGCGTCTTGAGTATTCAATTCTTGTTGAGATTAACTTCCAGTTCCAGGTTTAATCAACACTATGCATGTGGTAGAGTTTTTAGGTGGTATAGCTGCTTGATCATTGCAATTAAGAATGACATGATCGCTGTATAACAAATTAATGATTTCATCAAACAGTTCGTTGCAGGGCAGCTCACCTGCGCATCGGGGTCCGAGAGCATGAGCGCCTTGAGCGCGGCAGGCAGGTCAGCGTCAATGCAGGCGGTGGCGGATATGTGATACAGCTTCGCAGCACACCAACAGCGGCGACCATCCGGACGTAGGCACTAGGGTCCTTGAGCCCTGTGGCGAGCGGCGTAACCAGGTACTCGACAAGGTTGGGAACGCGGAGGGAGCAGAGACTGCGGAGCGCGAGGCCACGGATGGTGGGGTCCTGGTCGCGGCAGTCGCGCTGGAGGAAGTTGATGGTGAGGAGGGCGAGGTCAGGGTGGGCGCGGGCGTGGACGCCGACGTAGAGGTAGCACATCTTCTTGAGCACGACGTCGGAGGTGGCGGAGCAGAGCACCATCTCCCCGAACGCCGCCGACACGTCGATGCCGGCCGTCATGCAGGAGATCACCCGCTTGAAGACGTCCCGGCGCTGGTCATCGACGTCGGACGCGCGGCTCCCCGCCAGCTGCCGCAGCTGCTGCTTCAGATCCGCCACCTCGCTCTTCCTGCACACTCAACTCAAATTGCCCCAATTGGTTAGTGAGGATCCAGGAGGCGAGATGTTCTAGAAGCCAGAGTAGGAGGGTGGAGTACCCGGAAGGTTGGGACGGGGACGCGGACTTCGCCGGCGAAGGCGCCGTGGGAGCCATGGCGGGGGTTGGGCAGCGGCGGAGGGCTTGGATCTGGGTGCGCGTGGGGAAGATGACTGCAACTGGTGGTTTTGTTTGGTGGGAACTTGGATCTGGGCAGGGAGGAGTACAAGAGACTGACAAGTGGACCATCCAGTAAAATACGTCTTCTGGACCGATAAACGGCTCGATTACTTGCTCGCGCGGAACCGAAGCCTAAGCATCCATCTAGCCGCTGGCCATCGCCATGACCACGCGAAGGTCGACGGCGCCGCGGAGAGGTACGCTGCGCGCGCGGCTCCCTCCGGGAAGCGGAGGAAGCGATGCTTCGTGTTGGCCTTCGACCATGATTTCGTGACTGGTGAGCCCCTCACTCCAGCGCCCCCCGATCTGACGCTTCCCCCACTGCTGTTTCTGCTCTCAGATATTTGGAGAACGACCATTAGTTGTATCCGCGTACTGATCGGTGTCATTACAACAAAATGCTACACGATCTGTGGTCAATAGCTGGCTTGTTTTGGGTGCTGATGTATAATGAATTGGGCGTTGTGTTTTGCATCACAGCTACACACGTACGGGATTCCTTGTGTGTTAGGCTGTTAGAGAATAGAGATTTTTTTACTTTCGGAATTCGGAATTCGACTGTAGTTTGTTCTAATCAGTTTCTTCCTTTGTCGCGTGGTGTTGTTAGATAATTCTATTGCGATCTCTCCACTTGCACTGTTCGGTGATGATATTGGTTGCGTCTGTATGGAGTGTCTGATGTTTGGGGTTGGGTTATGCATGTGTAAATCGTGAGGTAGTTCTTAATCATCAGCAAAATGTATCCTGAACTGGATACTGGATAGAACGTATGGCCTGAAGGAGAAGCAGTAGCACTGCAGTATTGACGTTTTGCCTGGTGAAAAGCATTATTAAGCATAATATCCATAGAGGCTGCTCATGCCATCCTCAGTTTTGAATTCCCTCCAAATGAGATCATGAGACGCTTCACGGTGCGGTATCTCGTAGCAGAGCCCTACTGCCCATACCACCTTGGTTGGACAACTCTTGCATTTCTCTAGACATAGATTTATCTCCAATTTTGTTTGACGTGTTAACTGGCTCTCGGATTAATAGAGAACATGAACAATGTGCTCCTGTTTGACTTCAAAGCTGAGGGTCTAAGGTTAGCTTTAGGAAGAGAAACTTGAAGATCTTTCAAGGAACCTGGAGCCCGTGTGTTTGTCAGAAAGTTTACATAATCTACCAGCCAGACCTTTTACCGACGGGACTTCAGTGTAAATAAGGTTGGAACTGTTGCCAGTGCTAATGGTATATTTCATCCAGTACTTTCTTGCTTTCTACTTTATTAAACATGTATAGATGCCGGATGCCCTGCTTTATTAGGGATAAAGTTGTGCTGGAGCAGCAGCTCCATGAAGCTGTCATTTGGATGCGTCACCGAGATCCGAGCCATGAATTTGTGTTGTCGCAAATGATAAACTAACCTAGAAGCAAATATGTCTTTGCAGGTGTAATTTTACACTTTCTGTGGTATGAGAACATTATTGGTGCCTTTCCAGGTTTTACTAAGAAAAAGAACATGTAATCTATGCCAACTTATTCGTTTTAATTCTGTGGAAGCTTCTTTAGACTCAGTGTATCAAACAGCATGTGTCGGATTTTTTTTCTGATATGGTAATTCAAAGGTTAGTATGTTCATTTATTTACATAATTATTAATTCCTTGTACATTCGGAATGCTAATCAATTGCCAGTGATCTGTTTTTGCTGTCAGATTAGATGGAAATCAAAACAAGAGGGATGCATAGTTCCAAAGTTCTTTTGGAATCTGGATGAGTGATTACTCTCCTATCAGGGGAGCCACTTTAATACTGATCTGACTCTGACATACAAAAGGATATTGACTTCACTAGAGCAGATGGTTTGAGAAATGGATCAGAGAACGAAATTTAGGAACGAGTGTCAACAATATAATTGCATGTGTTTATCAAGACTATTCAGAAAGTGATCTAGAGCAGAATAAGTACTCATTTTCGATATTCTAAGAAATTACTGTCAGAATAGTTGATTGCTTTCTTAGCAGCATTTCAATTCTCAGAAGTTATTGCATGCTTGCACTTCTAACAAAGAAGGTTTTTAATATTTTTACATGCTTGCAAGATTAAGAGTTCACATATGTTTGAACTTTTCTCATGTTTTTGGCATTTCTGCTCATTTTCACTAACTTCAATTGTGTGTGATGATGAGCGCAGTTGCCTGACTGTTAGTGTTTAGTACTTCAATGTAAACCCTTTCTTTTTCAAAGTTGACCAATTATAATGCAGTAGATAGTTTTGTTTGGTTGATGCATTTTTCAGCTCCAAGATGGAGGGTGTCAGGTAAATTATTAGTTATATATGCACAATCATAAGAACTATTAGCACATCATTTTTACAAGTGCAACTTCCGTAGTTTACAAGATCATGATCTGGGAATGTAGATTTATGCTTCAAAACTTGGATCTGTATGTTAGCTGCCAAGCATACAAGTTATACAGCAGATCTGAAATTGGCATAGGCATGGACTGCGGGTTCATTGGCTGGTCAAGGCTCATGTAGATAACTTTGTAAGTTCTAGCCAGGAACTTAACACTGACTGACTATTTGCAGAAATTCAAGATAGAAAATTGATGGTGATCGCTTTAGCATGATGAACAATTAGGTAGCAGATATCTTCTGGATCAAAGTGGGCTTCATCAGCTGGCGGTTTACTTTTTTTTCTTAAAAAGAACATCCTGCTCGAACTTCAGGGTTTGAGTGCTGTGCTGCACTTTTTTTTTAGTTTTAGAAAATAAAGACTGTCAACAAGGCTGCATTTTCCCTTTGCATTAATGAAAAGAAAACCGCTTACCATCATCAACTCTTTGAATGAAACCATGGCACTGCTTTTTCTATTTGTTTTATTTTCACAATGTACAGATATGCAGTGTGTGCTAGCCGGATAAATTTTCATGACAAGAACATCTTATGACGAAATAGCAAATCTTCTAATTCTGAGAATAATGGCATGACCGTCCATTTGACTGTCGAAAGAACAGATTCTCCTTGAATTGACGATAGGTTGAATTAATCATGATCCTTTTCTTTGACCAATCATTGTTCCTCTACTTTCATTTGCTTTCTTCGTTCCTGATGATGTAGAGGTTCTCCTTTCTAGTAAAGATGTGCTGCAATGGTGTGAGAAGGACATTTCTTGTCATTTTCCCTTGAAACTTCCTGTTTTCTGCAGCGCTGCTTCTGCAGTAGTATGTCTGGTCGACTGGAGGTCTGAAGGGATGCGATAGATGTGCTCTGGATGTTCCTTTTCGTTGTGCGGTTCTGTTGAATGGCCTGGAAAAGAAAAAAGAATGGCTTGACTGAAATTGGTTTATGGCATGTTTAAGGGCTGGTATCCTGTATTAACTCTTGTTGTGAAGTTTTTCCAGAAAAAAAGTAATCACGGTGAAATTAAAATGGCGCTTCTCATAGTAGATGACTAGATGTTAATGTAGCTCCATATGTTCATTCATTTCTTTTTATATTTTCCGTTCATCCAACTATAGTGGTAGTATGTGACGTTGAACGTAGGTGAAAGCTCATCCAGTGGATGATTGCGCATTCATGTGTAGCCTCGTAGGGGCTCACTGACTACTACACATTGCGTCCTTTTAATCTTCTGTATTGAGATTGCATGCTAAAATGGTTCTGAACTTGTAATATAACAAAGCCTTTCCGGAGTTCATCATGCTTTACACTCTTCCGCAATTTGCAACATTTTCTTACTTCTCGGTTGGGAACTTTGGGGTCTGTATGAGGCAAAACTTATCGAAAACATGTTCTGTTTTCCAGGATAAGTTAGCAGAGGTTACTCATGGTTGGATTCTTTTCATAACTTTCCCGTCGATTTAAGAGGTACTGCTCAATTTTCTAACTAGCTATTAGAATATATGGTAGAGGGCTACATGTGATGGTTGTTGCTGTGCTAAACTATTGTACTCCTCGCCTAGTATGATCGATCATATCGAGTACCTCTTATTATATCTGAATCCATACATGACCGATAATTTCAGCAAATGAACCGTTCTTTTTGTATTCTCTCCAGTCTCCACGTAGGTTGGCTCATATAGTCATATACTGATTAGATATTTAGATGCTTGGATGCAGACATGTCGTAGAACGAGGTATTGCAATATCTATCTCTAGAGCTGGAATCCTACAAACCAGGGCGTGTGTCGACGGCGGAGACGTTGATCTCAGGACCAGAATTTTGTTCGCGTTCATTAATTTCAGTGAGCATGCAGGGCCTCATGAGATCAGATCACGTGTATATATCTGCCTGAGAAATCTATAGCCTCCCTCCATCACTCAAATGCGTCCACTCCATCCCATCCATTGATCATGCCCATCTAGCAAAAATAGTACACCGATTAGATTGGAACCAGATGACAAACTGTATAGCCTGCCATTTTGCAGCAATGGGACCGTGACAAGGTACTGTACTTGAAAAACGGCAGCATTCACCCCACGTTACCGGACATCGAGTTCAGGCAGGCAACCGACAGTCGGCTACTGCTACTGGTACTGCCAGACGCCGATCCGTCTACATACGCCGGCCGGTACAGGTTACAGAGAAGGCTACAGAGCGTAAGCATCCAAAGGTGCTAAGCTGAGGTCCCGGCAGGCAGGTTCTTGCCGCTCCCCTGATTGTTCTTTGAATCTTCCCCTCTCGGCACAGGCGTACGCCGTATCTCGATGGTTTTTCTTGCCTGATCTGATCGGGTTCGTTTGGAGACTCGTCAATCCACCCCACAGCATGTGTACATTGAGCGCTATTGTTTTCCACGTGCACGGTGCTCCTGCAGGAAATTGCGAGAAATTTATTCGTCGCATTTGCACAATCGAACAAGGCAACTGTGGAGGCGACCCCCCCCCCTCCCGCCAGCAGCCAAGCAAGCCTCCGATCACCTCACCACCTTTGCCGCCGCTGTCCGGTGGCCACCGGTCGGCCGATGGCAGCGGTGGGACCTTCTCACAACAGTCTTGCTCTCTGCAACTGACTCGCTATTTTCCTC
The DNA here is from genome assembly GCA_019208055.1 of Stipa capillata. Classification (NCBI taxonomy): domain Eukaryota; kingdom Viridiplantae; phylum Streptophyta; class Magnoliopsida; order Poales; family Poaceae; genus Stipa; species Stipa capillata. Next base: position 20,549 of record JAGXJF010001645.1, read on the forward strand.
CTCAGCTAAATATTTCCAGATCAGATCTGTTGTCATCGGCTTCGTTTCCCTCGTCATCGTGCTCCTGCTATGGATCGGAACTCTCCGCTGGTAAGGTTCCTCACATTCCTCATCACGCGCCTAGGCTCATCGGCCCTCGTGGTTGGCTGCACAGGTTGTTGGTGCTCAGATCTGTACTAAGTTCCATAAAGATTTGGCATCCGGATCATCAACGTGCTAGCGGGGGCCTCTCCTTGTCCAGCACGTTGTCTCTCCATGCTGATGGTATTTTTTGGCGTCACTGTGATGTGCATTGGGGTGGTGAAGTTGTTGGTTGCTCATGATGAGGTTTTGGTGTGTGGAGAGCGATTAGGAATCCTGGTGCGTTGGTTCGCCGGCAGCCACCCTGCACTGCCACTGGTGGGCGGTGGCCCTTGCACTAGTCTCCCTCTGCTCGTCGGTGTTTGTTGCTCATGCCTGTCGTATCGTTTAGGGGGAGGGGGCACCCCATGCTGTCGCTGATGGGCGGTGCCCCTCATCCCGTGGTGGTGTCCACGGGCTTTCTGTGTCGCTATTGGGAAGGCCATCCTATGTTGCCATTGTTAGGCGGTGCCACTTCCTTGGTGTGCATCGGTGGCGTCCGTGAGCACCATCACACCTTCCACATCGTTGTTGGGAGCATCCTATGCTGCCGCTGTCGGGTGGTAGCCCTATGCCTTGGCTTCGCCCTGCTCCCTGGGATAGGATGCACTCTCGCTTGTGCTGGGTATTGTCGTGGTTGTTGGGGTTCTTCTTGGCTTTCAATCCTTGTATGTCGCTTCAGACCGTTGGTGTCGCTAGGCTTCCTCCCTGGCCCACACTCCACCACTTTGCAGGACATTATGGTCCTCCTCTCCGGTGGAGATGTTTTCCTCTACGATATGTTTTGAAGTCCCTTTCACTTTACGTGGTGTTCATCTACACCATTTTGTAGGATGAGGTTCTCCCCTCAATGGAGTTTGCTCGGTGGTTGCAAGGGTTTGGCAATGAAGGCCAGAGTCCCCTTTGCTTGTGCTCTATTCAGTCTTCCCACTCTATAGGATGATGATCCTTCCCTTCGTGGAGACTTCGGTGGCGCGTGTGTTTGGAGGCGATGTTACGATGTTCCTTGATGGCGGCTGCAGGTGGCTATTGGGTAGTTGTGCTCTAGAGTGGATCTAGTTGTTTCTTCTGACTGTGGATATGGTCGTGGTTTTGCTTGTCCTTGTAGCTTTGGCTTTTGATCCGGCGTGCTTTGTCGATGTTCTTCTTCTTTCATTTCTTGGCTGAGTTTGTAATTTCATTGTAATCCGTTGTACCCTTATTCTTTCATTAATTGAAATGGTTTAGACTAGAAAAACCTAGTCCTGCAGTAGTTCGCCTAAAGAAAAAGGTATTAGATGTATATTCGAGGAGGCTCTTGGAGCAAAGAGCCGGACAATAGGGTATATAAACATTAACCTCCCAATTTATATGTTACCAATTCAAGTACATATGTCTGGCTTTGTCTAATTGCTTGCAGTTTTTAGAGGAGACATTGTGAAATCCAATGTGGTACAGACTATTTGTGCGGAAGGACCTTGGGGTATTGGACGATCGGAGCAAAATTTGAAAGGATGCGTTTACGTTTGCTAACAATCATGTCAGTTCTATTCACATGCGGTTTCAGAAGTTAACACAGCGTGATGGCAAGTTGAAATTTAGGGGAATGAGTTGATTGCAGGTCGAGATACTCTAGAAAGGCATCTCTACCATCACTGCACCTAAATTCAGCCTGTGACATAACAAGACAAGTGAGAAAGCAACAAAAACCCTCTCACCCTTCTCTCTCATAAATAAGACCTATGTTCATCCTCCTCTGAGAAGAAAAAAAACTAAAAAAACTAATGTTGATCCCCATCCAAGAGTGTTCCTCTCTCCAGCATACATAGTTCGCTACTATCCCATGCTTGCATTTATCATGTATAGGCTGTAAAATTGGCACAACAAGTATACCCTGAGATGCACATGGTGCTTGCTTGCACCACTTGTACCTTTGTTCTTGGCCCTTAACACATCAAGTCCAAACGCCATATGAATTGTACAAAGACCTTTAATTTCCTCTTGCAGGCGATGCATGGGGGTCAAAGGCTAAGGAACCACAGGCTTTAGTTACCTGTTCCTCTCCGGGTGTTAGCTTTCTCCTTGAACTTTGCCTTATACCTGTATGATTACATGGATATATTTACAAAACATGCCTAACATTTTGTCATGTTGCTGTGAGAAGTCACTGCGGAGGACTCATGCTCATATGATGCTGTAATGAGCTGCCTCCTAAAGTCCTGCTGCATTGAGCAAACTTTGTGGTGGAAGGATCATCTACCTCTGAACTTCTGTTTGAAATCAAAGTGAGGGACAGTGGGTGAATAACCTGCTAGATTGCACAATGTTTTTTGTGGTTGGTGGCGTCTACGCTCTTGAATAACGAGCACACTGAGGTCATAAGGTATATTCTCCACGGCATATCAGTCAGAGAGAATAAGCCGTGATGCTCATCCTGCATCTTAAAAATGCCTCGTCAGTTGTACCAATGACACTTTTTTGAAATTTTACTTTTTATTTAAACATTGCAATATTATTAAAATTACACCTTTAGAACTTTTAATATGAGAGGGTATTCAAGGGAAAGATCATTTGTTATTTATGCAAATTATAATGGATATAGAAAGATAAATTTTCAAAATTCACAACTAAAAGAGCCTGTACGTATATTTGTTTATAATAAATCGGTAGAATCTATAGGATCGTATGGACATTTTGTTTTTGTAGAATCATGCTAGTGTGAAGACTACCTAAGATCAGATCAGTTTAGTCTGTCTAGGTTTGTAGAAACATAGAATCGTGTGACTAGAATCAAGTTCCTAACAATATTGCTTACATTTAATTTTCTGGCTGCATTTATATTAGCAACTAACCTGGTGCTTCTCTATAGCTAAGTTCCATGAGGCCATGGAAACTCATAGTTCTCTCATCATTCACCATGGAAACTCTATTTTACAAGTTGTAGTTACAATAATTTCATTATCGAAAATTTATTCAGGTTGAATGGTAATGTTATTCGAGGTGAAATTGAAGTCTTCGAGTTGAAATTTGGAAGTTTAAAACTAGTGAGTTTCGGAAGAGCCCTCTTCACACCAACCGAGTATTTTTAAGCCCGTGGCTCCGTCCCCATACACCGGTACCTACACTACGCATGGCTAAAAAATGTCGCCAGATTCTTCTTCTACTCACTTCTTTCACTTAGAGCAACTCCAAGGGAGTTGCCACCCGGCTCTCCATCCTATTATTTGGCGAGGATGGTGAAAAAAATCATCTCCAACGACCTCGCCAATCGTTTCTCCAAAAATGGAGACTCTCCATCATTGCATCACCTTGAACCAAATATAGCGCCTCGCCGAGCGCTCTCCATCAGCCAACGACTCGTCCTGGAGGTTCCCCTCCGGCCATCGACGAAAGACGCCGCCGCCCATCAAAGGTTGGTCTTCCTCCCCTCCTCGCTCGCTGTTGCTGGAGGACAGAGAAAGGGGCGGCAGCGGGTGTTGCTGCTGCTGCTTCGGCCGGAGGAGGAGGTGGCGGCAGATCTGGAGGCGGCGGATCTCGAGGGCGGCCGGCGATGGGGAGCTAGCGGGCGGCGAGGGGGCAGAGGGAGGAGGGCAGCCAGCATGGGGCAGCTTGGGCGGCGTCAGGGGTAGAGGGAGGATGGTGGCCAGCGTGGGGCAACTCGGGGCGGCTTCGGGGGAAGATGGAGGAGGGAGGCAGAGTGGTGAAGGGGAGGCTGATGGGTGAGGTCGTGGACCGGAGGGGGGGTGCAGGGGCAGTGGGAAGGGGAGGACCGAAGGACGAGCTCCGCTTGGGTGGTGGTGTCAGGGTTGGATGGGGACAGAGTGAGGGATGGCGGAAACAGAGAAGAAGAGAAGGTGGGAGATGGGGAGAGGGATTTGTAGGCAATTAGGGATTTAGGGATTTGGAGAAAGATGTTTTTTTAGGGCAGGAGAAAGAGAATTTGGCATTTTAATAGGGGTTTAGGGGAATTGCAAGATTTAATTCTATTTTTGTATCCAGATAATGAGCTCAAGTAGGATAATTATACATGTTCATGAGTTGTTTCTAATAATAAATTGTTACTAATATTTTGTTAGTTATGAAATATCATAAAATATAGGAGAAAGGAATATAAAGAGTGAAATATAAAGAGTTTATTAGAGTACACAAAAGTCTAGAGAGAAAAATTTATAGAGAAATTCTTCGTATAAAGATACGAAGAGGCAAATATAGAAAAGTTTTTGGAGTTGCTCTTAGCCCCTCTCACCCGACGCTTCACACTCCTTATAAGGGGGGAAGGCCGCCACTCGCGAATATGAACCAAAAAACCACACTCCTCTCTCTTCTTCTCCTTGATTGTATGTCCAAACCCCGAGATTAATCACAGCACAATGCATACACCGTTCATGGACAAAAGTCCCCACCGCCGCACCGGCGTTGGCGCCGGTGGCCGGCTGAAGCAGAGGCTCGCGCAGCTCCTTGTGCGCTCTTCTTGCGCCACCAACACGGAAACTCCCACCAACACCACCAACACCACCAAGACCACAACTACCTCGGCCACGGCCTTCGTCAGCCTCGATAAGACCAACGCCATCCCCCACCATGAGCCACCTCATTCCCCTTGCCTCTGCACACCCTGCACCTACCAGAGGAGAGGGCTCAAGCTCGAGGAAGGCAGCCGTTCCGGCCGCCGCCGCCGCCGCGCGTCGCTCGTCCACGTCTCAATCAACTGCACCGGCGGGGCCGCGGCTGCCTCCGGCTACCGCTCTGCCCACTCCGACGCTCACCTCCTGTCGTCATTGTTGCCGACGAACGATGCAAAGAAACAGAGCAATAGCAGGGGCAAGCCGAGCTCTCCGTCGGCGTCGAGGCGGCATTGCTCGTACTCCTCCTGTGGGCGTGCGCGGCGCCCGTGGAGGGCCTCCGCACTGTACAGCTGCTCGTCGTCCACCGTGACCAACGACGAGCTCGCGCCGTTCAGCATGGACGAGGAGAGCAGTGAGGAGGCCGAGAGTAGGACGCTCTTCTCGTCCCTCAGCTTCTCCTCCGACTCCACCTCCGAGTTTTACCACACCAACAGCAGCAATGTCGCCAGAAGAGCCACAAGAAGGCGCCTCGCCGTGGGCCGCGGCGCGCATTGCCAAGAACCGGCAACCAACCCGAGGGCTTACGGCCGCTTGCGTCCGTGGCGGCGAAGCACCACCTGTGCAACTACAGCGAGGAGGAGAATGCGATCAAGAAGCTGGGCGCGGAGGAGACAGGCGCTGGCATGGCGGTGGTGAAGCGGTCGAGCAACCCGTACGCGGACTTCCGAAGCTCGATGGTGGAGATGGTCGTGGAGCGGCGCATCGCCAGCGTGGGGAAGATGGAGGAGCTCCTGGGGTCGTACCTTTCGCTCAACTCGCCGGAGCACCAGCCGGCAATCCTCGCCGCCTTCGAGGACGTGTGGGAGGCCGTCTTCGGCAAGGAGTGAGATCGACCAAGTGATCAGAGCACCGCTTAGCGAAAGCTATATATCGATGTTTGTTGTAAGTTCAGGATCGAGGTAGAACAAATTAAGGTGCGTACGTAGATGCAGCGGTCGGGCGTGCGTAGTTGTTTCGATTTTCAGTTTCGTCCTACTGTGCACATGCCAATGCAGAATTGGCATTGATCGCGCAATCGAAATGTTGCGGTCCTCGTACTAAGCATTAGCTAAGTGCTAGTAGTTGTCTAGTTGAGCACTCTGAGTTCTATGAATATCTTGAGTTAGTTTTTGTGCCAGCCAGCGTTGATGATGCTCACGTTTGAACGGGGCCGAAGATACGTTTTGCTGACGTTTGGTCCTGCAGACTATGACGTACACCACGGCATGTGTGTGTTAGCAGGCGAGTAGGTGTCTAGGTGACAAGTACTGACAAGTACACTACACCGTCAAGTCGTTGGGTTCAATCGATGAAATCATCATAGATACAAGAAAATGGACCAAGCGTTACTAGCAAAAGTCTGAACGAACCGCTCAAACCAAAAACTCCTAAATTTTTTGGCTGAATTCATTTTGGGTGTCATTGGACTCAATGTGCAGGGGCGGTTTCATAGAGGCCAAGGTAGGCCTGGCACCCAGCATGCATGTTTTGCTTCTCTACGGTGACACTATTGCACGCAGCCATGGTTGCGGTACACAGCAACAGCATACAAACCTTTGCAGCGAAACTCGTAACTCGTTGTTTGGATTCATATAGCAGGACACCTGCACCGCGAGACTAACATCACATCAAATCAAAGTTGAAACGGCTTTGCCTTTGCGCTACAGAGGAGGGCCGGGAGCGACACTGGTTGGTTTACATGGCCAATGCGGGCCAAACAACTCAGGGGTACAGTGCACAAGTTCGTCCGATACTATATAGCTGCGTTGTGAAGGGATTTGAAATGAGCTCGATCGGGGTTGTGAGATACTGAGATGGGTGGTCGCTCACGTCATAGTGACATAGTCTACATCATATCAGAACCGACTAATCACTAGCAACAGCTAGCAGCATCAACTTTTAGGATTAGACAATGAATGCACGGTGCACATAGTACTTTCCAACCATGCACAAACAAAAAGATCGAGATGATTAGCGTGTGATTCTTCCTAATAATCCCCGTCAGAACTATTCACCACTAATATACAAACAGCCAACATGTTGGCTTACCATGTCAGCCTAACAGTAGAAGTTTCTTAACCGTGCACGACATGTATAGCCAGCCGCGCATGCAGGAACAGGCATAACGCGCCGGCGCGCTTGTCTGCACGCGGCGAGCAGGCTTCAGATTCGTGTGGCCCCGAACGCCGCGACGGTGGCGTTGGGTCTCCGTGGGAGAATTTCCGTCGCCTCGATTGTCCATTTGCAAGTGGCCCGTGCCGTGCCGTGCGTGCATGTGCGAGCTGTACTACACGCGCGGCTTTCTCTTCCCGAATCCCGGTGGCGCCGCGGCTTGCGCAGCGCGTTGCTCGCTGACGCCGACGTGCCTTTTCGACCATATTTCCGCGATGTTCGGCAATTCCATGGTCTGCTTGTTCTCTTCTCCGTCGGTGGTTTTGGAGAACGCACATGGGGGCAGTATTCCGGCAACACCTCGGGGGCCAATGCTCGGATGAATGGAGATGCGTTACGAGTTACGACGAGTTGCTCAGTTGCCCCAGAAAAAAGGATGGGAAGAAGGGAGAAATCCATAGGTGGCGCGGGCCGAAATTTGGAGGACTATTGTGCCCTTTTTTGTTCCATGTTCGGCCTATCAAGCTGGAGTTGGGCTGTGGACGCTCTAGTTGGCCCAACATAGCGAGGTCTATGAACGCAGGTGTATCTTTTCTTTCAGGGGTTACAGGGAGCAAGATTATAGATGGTCTGAAATGTTCATGCATGGTTTTCAGGAGTTCCACTAAAGCAAATTTTCCTCAAGTAGTTGGAGGCCCACAAACTATCTATGGCACTCAAGTGTGCTATAATTGAGGATTTGTGCAAGACAGTTTAGTAGACATATTGCGCTTACACCCTCAATTAATTTGTATCTCGACCAATGAGTGGTATAGATAGCAATCAGAAAAAATGAGCGGTATACGTGGACCTTCAACAATTCATGGAAATACTGCTTTAATCCTGTCTATAACTTGTCGGTCCTTTTTTCTTCCCATCGCTTCCCCTTTCTCTAGATGAATAATGAAGGATGAAGATCACGTCCAAAAGGGGATGAAAGTCTCAGGAAAGGAGCGTCCCATGACAAGCAACGGATACCAAGACCAATATAATGGCAGCTATACATGTGTGTATGGCCTAGTACATTATCCATATGAGTAACAACCCAATCCAGGTTCGGATAATACTATATATTTAAGCGAAACCTTGCAATCGAATAATCAATCGATTGGTGACCCATATATGCGTCCAATATTCCGCGCATCGCATCCTACGGAGGATCGCAAGGGAGCACATACCATGCTCGCACACGTGCAAGAGGGGACTTCCAGTGTTCTACGCGCACGCACAGTAACTAACCACGCATGCATGCGGCAGCTGCAACACACCAAGATCCAGCATACAAAATGTATATCCCATAATATTCCCATTGCTATCTGTCGACGTATGCACCCCAGAACCGGGTTATGTACCAGCATTGCCACGTGCGTAACTCATCGACAGACATGTGTATCATGCATAAACGGCGGGATCCGTAGCATCGGACGGCCCTGGCGTCGCTGGCGATGCTAGTTCTGCCGTTTTATACATTTTATTACGTCAAGCTTGTTCAGTTGTTCTTTTAGATAAGTTATTACGTCAAGCTAGCTAGCTACCTGCGGTCACCGAAGCAAAGCATTGAGAGGGTGATGGAAGGAGATAATGTATTTTATACGTGACATGTGGGGCCCAGACCAGCTAACATGCAATTGAATGCGCAACAGTGCAAGTTAGATACGCTTACATCTCTGCATGAGCTCTCAGGCAATCGTACAGTGCCACCTCACGTCATCATACGCGACCTTTCACATGCTCGATCGCCTAGCCTGCAAATCCTTATACAGGAGATACGCTACACAGTGATCGTATTTACATTTTACGTTTGCGTGATCTAAGTGGGCTCCTATGGTCCAATCTCCTATGCATTGAGAGATACTCTTCATTAATTATGCTTTGCAGATAAACAGCTAAGGATACGTCATCTGATGGGAATGGCGGGCCACCTGCTAATTGCTGGCCCGTCTTGTTTTGGACATATCCGTTTACTTTGCCGATCGACGAGCTACAGCCTCGACGAAAGAGGCAGCTTTCCTGTATGCAGTGCATTGCGTACAGCGACATTAGGCCGGGTATTTACCACAAATTGAATACAGAACAGTGTCGTTTCGCATGACCATCGAGACCGCAGTAATGAGAGGCCATCATGCATGCTACTCTCTCTCTGATTCATAATATAAGTAGTTTTATATTTAGATATAAAAATTAAAGAGAAGTTAGTTAATGTACCAAATAATACTATTATCCTTGTCTTTCATGCAATAAATAATTTAGGATATGTAAACATGAGAAAAGAAGTCATTAACCATAATATTAAAGAGGGGTAGACTAGAAAAAAATTGATATAAATGTGCATTGAAGTCCTAAAACTACTTATATTTTGATAAATCTCTTGAATTCTAAAACTACTTATATTATGAATCAGAGGGAGTATTACGAATTTCCGATCAATCGAGGGGACGTGAACCATTTCGTCTCACGTGGACGGTGGAGAAAAAACGGATAGTGTCTATTGCGCTAAGTACTATTATTTCTTTTTACTAGCTAATCTACGAATACCTATCACGCACGAATAACTAATACGGAAAGTCTATTAGAAAACCGTTCTTCTCGTGGTCTTAATGCGCGAACACCTCTTGCCCATCTGACTGGAGCAAAGTACGGCCCAGATCGATGCAAGGGAGTGCATCGTCTTCCTCGGCATCACCGTGTAGGCTTTTGAGAGGAGGAAGAAGAAAAGAAGAAGCAATGATATGTGGAAGGTTCGACAGCAGGGAGGAGCAGCAAGATGATGAAGGGTCACCAGTGTTCACCGTTAGCGGGCGGGTTCACAGGTACCCCCGGGATTAGTGAGATGGCCGCCAGGAGGGTGCCGGGGCGACGGTGGTGGCGGTGGAGGGCAGCGGTGGATAGCTGGTGGGTGATGCCGACGAGGCGGGTTGATAACAGCGGTGCCAGCGGTCATTACTATAGAAACAATTATCTTGGACGTTTGTAATAAGATTTATCATATATAGTTTTTACCAAATATACATCAAATATATTTTTTAAACTTGTTTGTGATAAAGTTCTTTTGTAAAAATTTGTTTGTGATAAAACCAGCTTATATCATAGACGAGTTCCTTCTTAACCGTCTAGGATGGGTTCTGACCCATACAGACCCATCATATATGTTCATACATAAACCCATCTCCCCACAAACCCTAACCCTAGACCATAGACTCCCCAACCCACCAGCGCTACTCTTTCTCTCACTTTCTCTTGCTCCGTGTGCACATCTCCCTCCTCCTCTCCCCACTCCACCGGCCGGCGCCCGATCCCTCCTACCCTCACCACTCCACTAGCATAGCAACCCCACCACCATGCCCTCCACCCTTAGATCTAGGTGCGCGTCGCCCATGGCCTCTACCTTCAGATCCTGCCAGCCACGGGGGCTTGCCACTGGCGTCAGCCTCCACCTCCACCTCTAGATCCCGCCACCTCCATCTCTACGGGTGTGACATGCTTTTTTAAAATTTTGTATTGTATATCACATATGGATTTCAACAACTGTCTATGATAATGTTTTTTCTTTTTTCGTCATAGGCCCTTTGCTACAAACGAGTCAGAAAACCGTCTATGCTGATGATTTTGGTCCATCCATGGTGTGCCACTCTGTAGCAGTGGGTGGAGCAAGAGGAGGCGGCGCAAGTGGTGGAACAGGAGGAGGAGATACCGACAGTGAAATGGGGGACAAGCGGGAGATGGTGGAGCGTGGCGGTGGAGCGAAGAACAAGCGAGGAGGTGGAACAGTGACGGTGAGGTGGCACGGGGAAGAAGGCTCAGCGGCTCCGCCGTCTATATGGGTCACGGTCGCCACCCAACAGTCCTAAGTAATAATCTACAATTAACTGATAGTTTAGTATGTACACTTCGATCGCCGGACAACCAAATCTTTGTAAATATTTCCTCCCGTCTTTTCAGCCGGCTGGAATCATATCTTGGAAAGAAACTCAATATATCAAATCGATCACCTTGCGCACCACCGAAGTTAACAAAAGATTTGATATGCTTAGCTACGGTTATGCCACGATCTCACCCCCAAGTAGCGATCAATATATAATAAATATATACTAGTATTACATCCCTATGCGTGTGATAAAGAAACGGACTCATGCTCCAAGCACCGCGGCGCGTGCGCGCAGGGCGAGCGATGGAGAGACCGAGAGAAGATCACGTCCAAATCGATTGCACCCTCTCGTGAGTCCAAGGGCCTTTAATTAGCTTCGACGTCCAAATCCCTACTTTAATTGGCACCATCACACTGAACTATACTGTGCGAGTATTATAATGGAGCTAGCGGACAGCTGGACCATTAATAAGCCAACATCCCATCTTTCCTACTGGCTACGCTGTGGGCCCCATAAAAACATGCAAAGCAAAACCACTTACATGCACTAACCAGAACACCATGTCACCGCTACCACAATGTCTTGATCAATAAACTAAGGTAAAGTTAGCAGCAGGGCAAGTGAGCATCCGAAGTAGAGAAATGTTTTAGCAAGTACACCAAGCTTCCCAGAGGAGCGCACCAAATTTAAAAAGAGCTTAATTTATACGAAATTCCTATCACTCAGTCAATCAAGATTTTCGTCTCAGCCGATTGAGCTTAGCCAGCCTTACGATTCACTTTTTATTTTTTCGGCATAAAACTCTTTTTTGATTTTTATTTTTAACTAAAATATGGAGATCTGATGGCTCACCCATCAACTAAAACACTGTTAAATCTCAGTCGACTAAGATCTAACTTGACCATAATTTATAATATGTGTAATCCCTATAAGCTTGGAGGACAAGAAGAGCACTACTGCCATGTGTTTCAACCAACAAATGCGAAGACTGATTACTACTTCTAGTAACACCATGGTCGATCCATCGATTGTACATACGTACACGGAATGGGGAATGAAAACCTACGGCTGGTTGCATCCGCAACCCATTCCAAAAATGCACCAGTTGCGAAAAATTCGAACACATACAAATAGGGGTCACTACTACAGAAAGCAGTATCACAGGCGGTTCAGAAACCGTATCACAGGCGGTTTTCTGAACCGCCTGTGACCATAGGTTTGTGATGACCTTTGCACATCTCAGACGGTTCTAGAGTTGATTTTCAGAACCGCCTGGGATTGGTTTTTCAATTGCACAAAAAAGAAAATTGCAGTCCCCAACCAATTTCCCTAATTAATCATCGCACAACAGACAGGAACACGTGATTAATCAATTTTGGACACTTCTCAAAATCAGAAATCAAAACACATAAACACATAATCAATCAATTTCGGACAAGACAATAACAGAAATTACACATGAAAGAAATTACACGGCCAGTGGAGCTCGATCTGGATCTGGAGGAGCGGGTCATCGATGAGCTCGATCTACAGGAGGGAGAAGGCCTAGGGTCATCGGTGGAGCTTGATCTATAGGAGGAGGCGGCCGGATCTGGTGCCGACGGCAGAGGCAGCCGTGCTGGTGCTGCTTGGCCGGCTGCAGGGGGCGCTTGAGGACGCACGAGAGCCTGAGATGCGGTGGAGGAAACCTTGGTGCCTACGGCAGAGGATGTGATGCTAGTGCCGACGGCAGAGGAAGTCGTGCTGGTGCCGACGGCGGAGGATACCGTGCTGGTGCTGCTTGCCCGGCTGAGGGGGGGAGAGGGGCGCTTCAGGACACACGAGAGCTTGAGCTACATGCGGTGGAGGGAGTAGATTAGGGAGAAGTGATGGCGAAGAAGAAAAGGGGAGAGATGCTGCCGCTCGAGACAGTGAAAGGGAGAAGAATAGAGATGTCGCTGCTCGGGAGAGTTAGGGTTTCAGGATTTGTTTGTTTGGGCCACCGGATGGTACGTAGTTGATGTGGGCCAGGTCGTTTGCTAGGCGGTTTTTCTTTTAAAATTAACCGGCTGTGATACACTAGTTATTACAGACCGTCTGTGATGATGTATATCATAGATGGTTTTTAGTGAACCGTCTAATTAGGGGTCTTATATGACTATTTCTAGTAGTGGGTATAAGACTAACATTTTTTACAGGTGTGTACAAGGGATTAAATTAGTAAGTAGAAGAAGGTGCACGTGCATGCATGATGCGCCAGGTTAAAAGAAACACTGGCCAAGTAGGCAGAACGGGAAGGGCGTCTCCGCCGCGGTCCCACCGTCAGTTAGGCCCATACCGCCGCCGCTGCTGCCCTCGAACTCCGGCACCTGCTGCGCCCTGGAGCTGGCGGTCGGGTGGTCGAAGGTGGGGAGTATCAGTGGCTTTTGGTCCGACCATTGCCAGACGCCGTCCATGGCCGCGTCGCCGAGAGCCAACAGAGTCAGCGGTTGTGGAGGTGCCGGCGGAAGAGGAGGTGGGATGGGAGAGGGGGTGAAATCACGGGAGGGGAGCTGCATGCGCTGGCGCTTCTTCTCGGCGGCCTGTTCGAGGAGGTGGACGGAGGTGACCTTGGGGTCCTCCGCGAGCCTGGCGAGGAAGGACATGAGCTGGTCGGGCCGCCGCTCTGTCGCCTGCAGGCGGCGGCTCATCCGCGCCAGCTCCTCCCCGATGGCCGTCTGCTCCTGCCGGAGCCTCTGTACCTCCTCGAGCAGCGCCTCCCTCCCCTCCTCCTCCTCCTCCACCTCCTCACCCATATATGCCGCCACGTGCTGCTCGCCGCCGCCGCCGACACCGGACGAGCAGGAGGCGCCGCCTCCGCCCTCGCCGTGCTTCTTGCGGCGCACGATGCCCGGCAGCAGGTGTGTCTGGCCGCGCAGGAACGACTCGTGCGCGAACTCCCATCGGTCCGGGTGCACTTTCCGGAACCCCTACATGCACAACAATTCGATCGAGCAAACTAAGCAGTCATTTCTTCCAAGTAAGTGTGCAGTGCACGTACGTACAAGCTTCTAAGAACTACCAAGCTAGCTACTACAACAACACAAGTCAAAAGATGGCCGCACGGGAAGGCTGAGTACTCACGTAGGTGTTGAGCTGGCGGACGAAGCTGGAGAAATTGCCGTGCTTGAAGAAGCACGGGAGGAGGAGCTGCGAGAACCCGGCGACGTCGGCGACGACGAAGCTGTTGTTCTCCCTCCCCCACCGGATGAGCGCGTCCGTCCGCGGGTCACACACCATCTGGTACGTCTTGGCCACGAACGGCGCCGTCTGGAGCTGGCCGTCGCAGCCGATCAGCCCCAGCGCGAGCTCCGTGTGGAGGCCGTCCATCCTAGGCTATGTACGTACTCTCCAGCAGTCTACACCACGACACGACCTGAGACTCTCAGATCCCTCAAGTAAGTTCTCACTCGCTCCCAGACGTCAAAATCCCTCAAAAGGCAAGCATGGTTGCTTGTAGATGGGGCCCCGGAGCCGGCCAATTAGGTTATTGGTTACTAATTATGGGCAGCGTGCGTGACAGGAGGACATGGCTAAACTAATAAAACCCATGTGGTGGGCTTACCAGTTGGGGGTTACTAATATAGACGTGTCTGGGGCTTGGAAAATTGGTGGACGGCTCCGGCGGGCGACAAGTGTCGAATTCCTGATCCTTCCCACGTATGTCCAGCCTTCTTGGCGTCGCCATCGCGTGAGATTTTCGGTGATATAAACCGTGCCGCCTTTTGGACCAAAGCGTGATCCAACAGTGCAAAAAGAGGGCGCCGTGCTAATCGTATTACAGCTAACCGAACTGCCGATCTCTCTCTCTCTCTCTCTCTCTCTCTCTCTCTCGAGAGAGAGAGAGAGAGAGAGAGAGAGAGAGAGGACTGGATCGTGCGAGTAGGAGCTAGTAACTAGTAGGTTGTCCACTTGTGCGTGCTAATTTAGCTAGTACTGTGTCATACTGTGCTGGTAATGTGATCGATCGGAAGCTACAAACGCTTAGCTACGGCTAGAAAATATAATATGTCACGCAAAGTTGGAACTCATGGACGTGATTCAGTCCGTGCGCCCCTGCCACCGGCGGGCGAAACGCCACCGGAGGCCGGTGTTTGGTCGTGACAAGATGCGCGAGGCTTGAATGCTTGATTGGCCGGAGCCGTGTCACTGGCGAACGTACGGTGGATTAGCTAATTGGGAAAACCCGAGTGGACGTGACGGGGATCAAATAAGGATGCGACAGACATGGACTAAGTTAGTAGGAGTAGAAAATGGGTGGTGGGGCCGGACATGTCAGGGGCCCCACCTCCTGCTCTTTTATGGGATTGATTGATTAAGAAGCAGTAGCACACTATGGTGTAGGTGTGCTCTCTCCGAAAATATCTTGTCCCCTTCAATGGCTTGGGAGTGGATGGATCACTCGTGCCTCCTCGCCCTGGTTGGTCCCCGAACAGCTGAACTATTGCTCCCTGTTTCCAAAATGGGCATTGCCGCATGCATGTTCTTCTGCATATCTATATCCTGTTTGGTTGGGCTGTGGCTGTTGCAAAAACGGTTGTTGGCTGGCTATTTGAAGAAGTAGCTGTGGCTGTTGGCTATTGAGTCTGTGAACGTGCGTGTTTGGTTCGGCTGTGATTATTGGCTGTTGTATGAGGAAATACCTAAAATGCCTCTAGAGTTGTGAGTGTATATTTTATAATTTTGTGAATAAAAAATCTGAAAAAAATCAGGAAAAATTAAAAAAAATTCTCTCTCCGCATCTCGGAGGCATGCTCCGGAGGTTCCGGACTGGAACCTCCGGGCTTCCCGGATTTGCTTCAACCACGGCAAAACCGAACCGCCGCCCGCCGGCGCCGTGTCCAGCTCCGCCCCTCGGCAACCCCAGCTCCGTCTTCCCCCCAATTCTCCAAAGCCCCTCCCGATTTCTCCAAAGCCGGTGATCTAAGCCACCCCGCCCGTCCTCCCCAAACCGAGCACCGACCGGCCTTCCTCTCTCTAAGCTCGGCGCCACCTCGTCCCAACCAGAGCTCCCCTCGAAGAGCCGCCCTCGACGGCGCTCGCCGCCGTCACCGGAGCCGCACCACCTCCCTATCCTCGCCGCGCAGCTCCGCCCCGCGCCACTGCGTCGTGCGCCGTTGCCTAGATCCGCTGCTCCCACACCGCAACGAGCGAGCCCGACGTACCAACGTCGCCACCGTGAGCCGAGCCCGGAACCGCCGCCTCTGGTACTCGCCTTGTGTCGCCCCATCCCCAGGAGCTCGCCACGACCACCGACGGAGCCGCCCCGCACGGGTCCTCTTCGCGGCCGCCGTCCTTCGCCTCCTCACTGGCGGTTGCCCTCGCCGCCCTTAGTCCAGTGCCCGCCCCCGAGCTCAGGCCACCGCACGCACCTCCGCCTTCCCGCTTCCGACGCCAACCTCGAGTCCCCCTTCCCCAAGTGCTTCCTCGAGAGCAGCGCGTGGGCTGATGTCGACGGCGAGGCGGCAGATCTGCTGAGGGAGAGGAGCTCGGCGGGGTTGGGGGAGGAGAGGCGGTGGGCGTCGGTGAGCCCGAGGGAGAGGAGCTCGGCGGGGTTAGGGGAGGAGACGCGCGTGAGGGAGACGGAGGAGATCGGTAAGGGCATTTGGGTGTAATTCCGTCGAAATGGAAGGGCAAATGGCTACCGGGTTTAAGTGAGCACTGCGGGAAGCTGCTCCCCGGCCGGCTTCCCGCAGTGGCCATTCATTACACGCAAACGTGATCCGGGTTGTTTGCAAAAGCTCTCTAAAAGCCCCCTGTTTGGTTGGGTTGGGGCTTTTTCCAATGAAAAGCCCCCCAAAAATCCCCCAGAAGCCCAATCAAACAGGGTCCTAGTTTACTTTCTGACGGTGTCCATATGGTCTTATCAACTGCTGGTGCCAGACGGGTCGCAATTAGTTTGTTTAATTTGATTTCGTGTTGGTGGGTGGGTTGGTGGTCTGAATTTGGCTTTTCCCAATTCAGATCGATCAAGTGGTGATAATTAATTAGTGACGTGTCACTGGTTTCTAAATAAAGGAAGTCCACTTGGGATATTATTAGTTGCACGTCGCCCAATGTGTAAACCTTAGACTACTACTTTGGTGAACAAATATACACTTAATAAGTTCTCCAACTACCTCCAAGGAAGCAAGTCTCCAACAGATCGACTGTTAAAACTTTGATTTCGTTTGTCGCTATATATGTTGTCTCTTGTTGTATTGGTCTAAATCTAAACAATATATACAGGATAAGTTGCCTAGGAGATATCGTATGTGGTGTATCTCACATTTTCAGGTCCCGTTTGGAACGCTAGATTTTCCCTTGATTCTTGAAGAATTGAATTGTTTCCTTAAATTTTCTAGTATTAAGTTTTTGCGCTCCAGACAAACCCTTCCTATAAATAGGTGCATGCATTATTGCTTTAAGCTAAGACCAACATTAACAATTGATGATGAGTATATATTTGAGCTCGCAGATTTTTTTTTAATTTTATGTGGAGGGCATGATCATTTTCGATTCTGACGCTTTCTTCTAAGCTATTGCAGGCAGGGTCCAAAATATCCTCTTGGATCGCTAGTTGTCAATTGGGCCGCGTCTGACGGAAATTTATGTGTACTTTTATGTAGTAGATGATCACTAACCAAAATCATGAGTAGGAGTACCAATTTAATACCTTCTATTAAGACAGTTGTAGTATCTGCGCCAAATTGACCTTGCTTTTCGCTTGGCTGTGATCGAGGCTGTTTTTTTTTAACAAGAAAGAGAGCATTTTTGGTCTCTATGTTTAAAAATATACACAACCTAATTATTTATAGTATCATCACAAAGTCCATGCAATCGTGTGGTACAGAATGCGACAAGCTATATAATAAAAAATTACATAGCCTGTTATTAAGCTATCATCTATACTGGGACAAAAATCTCTTGATAGCCAACCGCAAGCTCTTGGCACCAAGAGCCATCCGCTCTTGTTCCGATGATTGTTATTGTAGTAAGGACCACGACCGCAACCAACTAGTACATAAGAAAAACGACTGCAAATGATAGATTAATTTTTTTTTGTCAAATACAATATTATTTTTGCACAGCCAAATCGTCCGACTAATATAACGCCGTTGCGCTCGCCAAAATTAATGAGCAATGTGCTTTATGTATCCCCACAATCGGTTTGTAAAAATGTGAGAGACACTACTAGGTGAAAAGATGTCAAAAGTTATGAAGATCACCTGGTATGTCAAACGAGCGAAATGACATCAGAAAAAAATATTATTAAATTATCTCCTCATAACCACAAAAGAGGCAGAGATTGCTATTATTTCGTTTGTGATCTGAGGCTGTAGCTGCCTGTAACGAGGTCAAATTTCGTGGAATGCTTTACTGTTTGTTCTCCAAAAATTGGAGCGCGCATAATTCCGCGAATCAAGCTTACGCACACATAGGATGACCCAGCTGGCCCTAGAAACTATCGAGCTTAATATCCAGACGCGCCCTTCAAGTTCAAGATGGAACAAAGATGAGAGCCAAGCAGTGCACACCTGGTGGGCAGTGCTCCGGAGACGTTGCTGGCGCTGCGCCGCCTAGACGAGGAATTTGTAGCGACATGATTGCAACTCGCCTTCGACCTTCACATGCATGCCCCGTCATATCATACTTTTTGGATTGGATTGGGATTTGGGATCCCCTGACAAGACTTTCTCCAGAGTTTGCGAACGTGACCAATCTTGACTCCAGCGCATCCCAATTCCCACTCTTTTTCTCTCTAGGGAAATCCCAATTCCCAACTCGTGACGCTGAGCAGGCAGGTGGCGGCTCACCATTGAAGCCGAAACGGCTGGGAGTGGCGCGGGGTGCAGGGAGACGGCGCTTGGCGCTCCCCTGGACGGAATTTGGATGGACCGCGGCAGTGGGCCGGTGGAGAGACGCTGGGCTGCCGGCTAGGAGTAAGGCCAATTGGGCTACAACATGCATGATTCCAGCCTTACATGATAACGATGGCTCGGGCTGCATCCCCCCAAAACAAAAGAAGGAAAAAAACGATGGCTGGGGCTGCACATTAACCGGACCAGAGCACAAAGCCGAGCCCGTCGCCTTTCCCTGCCTCAGGCTCACAACGGTGAGCATGACCTTTATTTCCAACTCGCGAACCTTTCACAGAACATTGCAAAGCTACAGTATGTGTGGTGACTACATAGTACACATGTACTGTGCCCAGATGTGCGTTCCCAGTGTAGATACAAAGATATATTAAATGCAGAATGAGATCTGTGATAAAAAAATGGACTACATCTGACAAAAAAGCGCATTTGTTGAGCAACAAATAGCAGGGCACTCGTGTGACACAGATATACATACATGGATTGAACGAAGAATGGAGCACACAAAACACAATGGCGCAACTAGGGTACAAATAGGCACGAACTCGGCCACGGCAAGCAGCACTGCAGCAGTAACTGGCTGTCTAGTTCTGCGTTTGCCTTGCATCTATGGGTTCAGTTCAGGGTGCATCGGTGTTGGCCAGGCAATACCACATCGGTGCAGAGCTCACAGGCAGATTGACTCTGGCAATGTCCTCAACTTTCTCATTACTCTCGCCGTAGCGAGGGATAGGCAACTTATGATCAAGGTCACTCGGCATATAACAGCACATTGTTCTCGCTTAAGCGCCTCTGGAACTGCGCCAAACGATCTTGTAGGTCCACATTCCAGCTGCTTTCTGTGAGAGTATACTGCTTAGTCTTGTGACGTAGTCATCTAATTGGTTGCCAGGCTGATCTGCTTCAACTATAAGTTCATCTCCTGATCAAGAAAAGAGGCCATTCACAGGTTATGGGAAAATGATATGGCAACCATGACAGTGAGACCAAGTTACCCTTTTAGGGAACTAACCTCTCTAATGATGTCCAGGGTCTCTTCCACCTGCTTTCTATGAGCACTCACCAAATCTTCCTCTTCCTGCAGCAGTTAATCAAAGTCAAAATGTAACTCAGCCATCTTGTATCAAGAAAATTCTGCAGAAGCAATAACACCATACCTGAAGGAGGTCATTCAGATGGTCATCTTCATCTGGCGCAGCCCTTCTAACTGGGTAAGCAATAGAATTTCTCATATTATTCTCTGAAGCTGAATCTCTAGCCTTCCGTGCCTGTTGCCTTCCCTGCTGGTACATTGTGTCTGGTACTACAGCTACGCCTGTTGCTGCAGTACCTTTGTTTCTTTGTTCATTGAAATAACCACCATTTGATGAACTGAACTCCATATCTTCTCTCGCCTTGGGAATTCTATCCACAAAAATTGGTGCTGGCTGTTCTTTGGCATACTCTTGCTTAGGCCAACCAAAATTACTCCTTTCAGTGATGTCATTCATCACCTCAGCTGCAGAGAAAGAGGGTACAACTGAAGCCAGTGGGGAAGGACTTGACTCTCGTAAAGGTGCAGCAGCCAGAGGCACATCTTTCTTGCTGTTGTTTCCTTTGGACAGACTCTTCACCCTGAAGATGAGAATGAGTTTGCTTATTTTATATGAACGTAGCAGCTATTGCAACATAAAGTATTGAGGATAGACAATCACCTGTCAGCATATCTCAATGTGTTCAGGGTATGCTCACAAGAACCGGAACTAGGGGAAATGCATGATATCATGACAGTACGTGAGTCTCCAATGAATGAATCTCGCAAAACTTCAGTTAATTTGCTTCCTCGGAAAGGAATGTGAGTCTGATCGTTATCGAGTGCTCTTATGCATTCCTTTAAGGCAAGCAAACTTTTATTGATCTCAGCACCCTCAATTCTGAATTGTATTTCAAAAAAGAGCAGTTCAGTATAGCAAAATACATATGTATTCTTTACATACTCACGACAGTGATAGAAGAAAATAGTTTTGTCAGATACCTTGTTTGTTTATCGTTGTCAGTTGTATCAGCTCCACGCTCACTACCAGCCAGGTCAATAAACGACAACTTGCCAGCCAATCTGGGAGGTTTGGAGTCATTGCCATCAACACGCCTTTTAATAGCAAGCTGAAGAATGGCATGAGATCTCGAGGACTCCTCATTTGCACCAGTTGTACCGGTACTTCTGGTGGCATTTCCTCTTTCAATCAACTCCTTGATAGTTTCAAGATCAGACACCCTGTACTCTTGTAAACCAACAATGCAAACTTTCTGTTTTCCATCTTCTCTCATGCAAAGCTTGCTGTATGAAGTAATCGGTGTTCAGAACAAGAAGCATAACAGGCTTTCCAAATAGACGCTATTTCTTAACATAATAGATTTGAGATAACTTACTTCCTTTCATTGAGAAGATCGAATAACTTCCCACCATATATTTCGAAGAAACTAAAAAATAACTGGAAGCCTTGATTGCGGTATGTATGGTGCATCAGTCTCAAAATGTCTTGGGAGGCCTTCAGAGGAAGTGGCCGCATAGTGTAGGTTTTTCCACTACCTGGGTGGACAATATGACTTAGACATTGTCTTTTAAGTATGCTGCACATATACACATAAATCAAGAGAATACTGAAGATATACCAGTTTGTCCATACGCAAAACAAGTTGCCTTTGTACGATTAAAATAGCAGGAACCACAGGTTCCACTGTCTCACGATAAACCTGTAAATAGAATGAATCCAGGCTGTTGAGCATGGATTTACAATACTTAATAACACCAAGTATAGAGAGTATGCAGTTTATAATCACCTCGTCATTTGAAACGTCCTCATCTAAAACAGCATCGAATACAAATCCATGCTTTTCAACATATTCAGTGAGGTCAACCTGCAGAGTAATGTGCCAGGCATTGAGCAATGACTATTGTCTGCCAGTAGCAAACTAAGATCCTAAGGAGCAGTGGCATAAATAATTCAGAGATAGAAATAAGTAGCTTGGCAAGAACCTTAAGTTTAGTCTCATGGACAGTCAAAGAGTTTGAACTTTGTTCAATGTCTATGATATCTTCTTCTTTCTTTGTTATTTCCTTCTTGTTGAGTGGCCTTTTGCGCACCTGCATTCAACATTACACATCAAAGCTATTAGTAGTAGACAGTTATCACAAATTCAGCTGAGCCATTAAGGAGTATTTATCAACAATCATGGAGCAAAACGAATTAACATACCACCACTTTGATTTTGGCAACGGGGGCTGCCTTCTCTTTCTCAGCGAAGGTCTTGAGGTAGTTACTTTCAGCAAAAACGGTGGATTTGCTCATCTGTTTATTTGTAGTGAAGCTTGCATCTGAATCGTCAAAGCCTCCTCCACTAGCATAGCTGAACTTTTGAGCACCATCATACATCCCTTGTACTTGAAACTGCATATGAGTTTGAGTACCAGTTAATGCAGAATTTTCAGTCTGGAAAAGAATATATCCTTTGCTGCAACATAAAATAGTACGTGCAAATTTTTAGGTTGAACATCCGATCATTCAAAAAAAATCAAGTATGTCGCACTATCCAGAACTAGAGAACCAAACATAATCAATAGCTTGGAGGATACAATGAGTATGGATGTGGTGCCACATCACAACAACCACCTACAATTCCACCATATTATTTGTTTAACACTCCGACATTCTAATCCCTAAAAGCAATTGCAAATCCAACCTAACACGCCTAAAAGAAGACCAAAGCCAAAACAAAAACAACCGAGTTCTTCATTTGCTTTCCAATTGCCGATCAGTCCAAAAAGGGCGAATAAGCGAATATGTCTCACAATCCATGCGGTCATGCCTTGATACTCGGATTCAGAACGTCAGATCAAGCACATCGGCAACAATCTAGAACATAATGATCATAACGAGCCGCACGAGATCATCAAAACAGACACAATATCTTGTAAAAATGCAGCTCTCTTCTTACATCAGGGATAAGCTCGGTGTCGAAGGCGTGGAGATCGAGCAGGCCGGGGCTGAGCTGCTGCCTCTGCCCCGGCGACTCCGCAGCCGCGGCGTCCCCTCCGCGCAGCCGCGCCGGCGTCTCCGGGTCCACCGACAAGAAGATCTCCCCGTCCTCTCGCCGCACCCCGCCGCGCTGCACGCAGAAGCACCCCAAATCCAAATCCATGAGCTAAGCCGGATAGCACCCGGAGCTCACCCACTCCACGCAGATCTCAACGGATCGGTGGCCGTACCTGAGCCCACCGGCCGGCGCCCCCGGCAGTGGCGGCATTGGAGGGGACATCGAAGAGGAGCTGCTCCGAGGAGTATCGCCGGCGCCCGGCCCCGTTCATCTTCGACGGCGAGGTGGGACTGTGCTGCCGTGCAGAGTGGGGAGGAAGGCAGGCAGGAGCAGAGGGGGAGACGAGAGGGGCAGGGGAACGGGAGGCGGAGCGAGTCGTAGCTTGTAAAGGCCTCTCGTTTTCGGAGAGGGCTCTTTTGCGGTTCGCACCCTGGATTTCGTGAGACGTTGCGCTTTGGCCCTCAAATTTGAATTTGGAGTGGAAAACAAGGGAACGGGTAGGAAGGGAGAAGTGGGCCGTGTTTGAAGCTAGGGGACCTTTTTTACTTTGCAGCTTTTGGGGTTTTGGTTAGGCGACGCCTGTCTCCACCAAGCTGGTTGGTGTATAATTCATTTTTCTTTTTTCCTTCTGCTAATCTGTGGTGCAATTTTCGCATTTTAGTGAGAGTTAGGTCGTACGAGGCATTCATCGTAGTTGTGCGCTTCATCGAGTTTTTTTTTCGAACGCAATTATGCATTGATTAATTAAGTCGAAAAAGAGTTGCCCAGTTAATTAGCGAAAAACTGGACGAAAACCTAAGTTGCCAGTTAATTGAGAAAAACCGAGCGAAAACCGCTATTACACGCCCATAGCCACACATGGCCCAGGGCACCTGACCGACCTGGTCACTAGCACAACACGCCACACACCGCTACGGAGAAACAAAACAACGAAGCCAACCTTCATATGGAGTATTGTAGCAAACGTAACTTACGTGGTTTGCCACTTCAAAATCAGTTTGATAATTCGACGCCACGCTCTAAATGGGTTTGAACATTTAGATTGAAAAACAGTCATAGATCAGTGCTGAAAACAGATTCTTCCTTTTCCAAAAGATTCTTAAATTAGTAATCCTCAGTTGGACTATGCAAGTAGTGGAGTATAATGCCTACAAACTTTGGTGGGAGACATGTGCACACCTCCATCCACATGAAATAGGTTCTCCTCAGCTCAAATTCTTTAGTTTGGTTAGCAAGGAAATTGCTGAGTGGAAATCGATCCAAACCAATGCCAAATTGTGTCCGACAACACACTTTCAGGAACCAAACGACAGTGAAACAACTAGCATCTCCTCCATACCAGCGAACCTATGGTGATGCAGGTCGAGAATGGTGGAGGTGATGTTCATGTAATGGCATTGGTTAATGTCTAACGAGATGGCAGTAGCAGATCTCAACATAACCTAAGGACGAGGAAGAACGGTTTCGCGGGAGAAAATAAAAAAGGGAACCGGTTGCGACAGAGGTTGACTGTGGCTGATACGGTGGTTGATCTCAATGGGAAGGTGATCCGAACGGGGATAACTGATCTTCACGGTGTATGATTATGGATAACTAGCACATGCAACTTGATGAATGGCACCATCAACCACCGTCTTTATTACGATAACCTACGACACTCGATTCACCCAACTATACGCTTTGGCCCTTTGTCACGCACTAACGTGAAGCAACGCATTCAACCAATCATCAAGCGATCATAAGAACAACATACTAGTAAACTCAGAATAGCTCACAATCCTCTATGCGGTGGAAATGGCTCACACGCTAAAGGAACAAGAGTTCTCACAATTTCTAAATCTATCAAGTCTGCATTACATGGAGGGGTACCCTCCTATTTACAGGGACACAATAGCTTGGATTCCAATCTAAATAAGGCCAAAATATCCTAAAAGGGTTGCTGCTACAGTGCTATGAGATATTGTAGCAATGGTCGCTATTACATGAATCTAGTCACAACCCATAATTTACAAAATAGAAATCAAATTTCGCTTTGATAAGCTTAAGGAGTAAGAAATAGATTCTTCTTGATTTCTTGACCATTAAGTTTCTTCATTGTAAAGCTCAAATTGAATTTAACTTCTTTCAAAATAGCAGCAATAAATCTTTTTCTTGATCTACCTGAGAAGCAAGAAAACTTCTTCCAAAACCTTAGCAATAGATATTTTAGATTGATCTACTTGAGGAGCAAGAAAGTTTCTTTCAGAATATCAGTAGTAGATATTTGACTTGATCTACTTGAGAAGCAAGAAAGCTATGATCTTTCCTTGTATTATGATTTTCTGCTATCTTCTTCTTGTTCCTTGTGGCACTCAGACCTAAGGAGACATAACATAGACACTTTAGGTAGTAGCTAATTCCTAGTAGGAACAAAATATTCATTAAGGAGAAGATTTACGTGTTGAGCAATTCGTCATGTTTTAGCTCGTCATATGACCAATTAGTGTTTGAGTGGCACTTGGTGAAGGAGATAAAATGTCATTGTCAGGGATGTCCTCATTAGCTGGCTAGGAGGTCAACAGAGCTGCGAGAGTCGAGGTTGACTTAGGATGGTGGTAGTGGATCTCGTTTGGTTAGTCGTGGCAACGAGATGTATGGGGCT
Organism: Stipa capillata; assembly: GCA_019208055.1. NCBI lineage: Eukaryota > Viridiplantae > Streptophyta > Magnoliopsida > Poales > Poaceae > Stipa > Stipa capillata. The sequence goes on from JAGXJF010001645.1 coordinate 45,858, forward strand.
GGTGACTATGGAGATTGACTGATATGGACATTGGTAGAGATCAAACTGTGGCTAGGGATGGACCATGGATCCGTGGAGACATGCACCTAAATTTCACCTGATTTAAATATGAATGACTCTAAATTTGGGAACTCTTCTTTGGTTATGTTCCAATTCAGTATTTTTGGAACATGCTCCAATTCAGTTGGAAATGAGATTCAACTCCAACTTCAATTCTAGAGGCATCAACATTCCAACTTCAATTCTAGAGGCATCCAAACAGCACATATTCAAAAGATCAATTATAATTCCCCAATCCCAGCAAACCATGACGCCTGGCTAGCTAGTGTTAGATATCCACCGTTTCTTGTTTAAAAAGAGACAAACAAATATTTAGAACCGAAAGGGAAATTCGCCTACAATGTTTTTTGATAGGTGACCCGTGACCTAATCTTTCTCAGCAAAATTGCAAAAGTACATGGGCATAAGTGGCAGATTGCTCATATAGAAAAATCAGGAATCGCTTTGAAATGATTGTGGTTTTAGTCATTAGTCCATCGGTGAGCCGACCGCCCGAGGGCACGTGGCGGTCGATCTCCGGCGCGCTCACGGTGACGCGACGCTCGGGTGACCAAAAGCATCCGTACGGACCACTCGTGAGGCTCGCCGTCTTGTCTCAGGCCACCGGTCAGTTACCAGGCGCTCCGGTGACATTGTAGAATGTTCCTTCTGAGACGGGTGGGCTCGCATCGTATTTTCGAACTCATAGCCGCTAATACGAAATTATTTCCCTGGTTAGTGGGTTTGATGATACTCTGATCACTAAATTTAATGCCACTGCCAGCCTTGCGTAGTTGCGTCCCATGGTTTTGGCACACTGTCGCGAAAAGGTCCAAACGTTTGAAGCGTAGCGCTGGAGCGCCGGCAGTGTGAGCGTCGGGCCCGCATTCCCAGTTCAAACAATTTCTCAGTGCCCGGTCCACTGAACGCAACTGCGGTCGAGCTTGAATTCAACATTAGAACAAACAAATACGAATGACATTTGCCCCCCGGTTCATGCGATTGCAGACCGCAGTGCTCTGCTTGGTTAATTAGTTTATACACTATGAATTGTGGGCTGATCCTAGCAGTGGTTGGCATAATTCTGATACGATCGATTCATTCCACATGCGTGTTGTCTCTACAATACACAAAACCAAGCAAAATGGAGGGATCCAAAGTCTGGGTATCCGGTATTTCCACAACCATGTGATGCACATGCACGCATTACAAAGGTCAAAGGCCGTAGTTCTAACACGTGTATAAAATATCTCATACATGCTACTGTACTTCTTTTTGGGAGAGAGAGAGAATCTCATACATGCTAACCTTTGGGACACAAACAGCATCCGGCCTGAGGGCTGCGGCTAGTCAGTGAGTCCAACTTCGGCGGCCCAGTAATGGACCAATCGTCAGGGCCAGATTGATCGCTCGGAGGGAGGCAGGGAGCTCTACGGATTAGACAAACTGTGCTCCATGTTTGCAAGATTATTTATTTCGGAAAAATCTATGTTTATAACGTTCGGTGTGTGGTTTTTAGCGGGTAACCGAGCCACGTCCGTCGGATGCGAGTCACGTAAGAGCATGCGGAAGAGATTCTCCACCCACACCACATGTCCTCGTGCTTTTGTCACTCTCACCGGATCTTGGCGGAGCTGCCGCCACAATCCTGCCCAGCCGCCGTCCTCCACCGCCTATCCCATCCCCCTTCGTCGCGCGCGCCTTCCCCTGTTGCCTACCGCCAGCTCCCCTTAGCGCCCCAGCCTGGCCACCTCCTTCGCAGCGTCGTCTCCCGCCTCCGCGAAGGACACCGCCGCGCACTGCTCGCGTTGGCGCCTCTGCTGCCCTCCACCTCGAGACTCCCGACGTATCTGATGCTCGACTCTCCCTTCTAGGTATGGGCGGATGGTCGGAGAGATGGGGCAGCAGAAGATGTTGGTATGTACCTTCTTGCTGCTGATGCCGAATCACTGCAGAAGATAGTCCGAATCCCGTCCTGCTTGTTCTCGCGGTCATGGCCGGCAACCTGGCGCTAGGAGTCGGCTACTCGACGTGCTCGGTAATTAAGCCGCCTCGTTGCTCTCCTTGGTGTGTGTGTGTGTGTCTGTATTTATGTTTGAGAGAGAGAGAGAGAGAGAGAGAGAGAGAGTGCGTGTGTGTGTGTTTAGTTCTGGTATGAATATTTTGCAATGCATTCGTCTCTGGATGACAGGGTTGCTGGCAATGTTACAAGTGATGCAGGACATGAGGGACGGGTACAACAGGTCCCCTAACTCGGTGCTTGGTTCGTTACTGGCTGGGGTTTCCTTCCTGCTGCATTGTGGAAGGTGTTAATGCCATAGATGGAGCAGGTCCTCGCGGTTCCTATTGTAATTGTAGGACTACGTACAATTTTCTGTAATGGTTCCTTGTCAGGTTGGTTTCTACATTGTCATTAGTTTTTAATTTTGGTTGGCTTCCTCATGAAATTTAATTAGGTAGTTATCAGATCTCAGTTTCTATGATTATCATCCCATTGTTGTCAAGTTATCAACCATATAATTTTTTTGTTATCCCGGCCTAGTTTTCCTTTCAATTTTTCAGTTATGTGTTTGCTAGGAAAATAATATAATTTTAGTCAAAGAGGATACTTCAGTCTCTCTGGTAACTGTCTATTGAACATGGTAACTCAGGCAGTAATATGTGAGTAATTGTTTACTAAACAATGTTGTAAGTAGGCATACCACTACTACAGAACCGATTTGTCCAGACGGTTCGGAAACACCGGGCGGGACGGTTTTTCGAACCGTCTGGCTGAAACAGTCAGGACAAATCATCTTTGTGCAGACGGTTATTGAACCGTCTGTACAAATAATTAGTACAGACGTAGGCACACACGAACCGTCTGCACAAATGAACCGAACAGTACGTCGAAAGCATTTGTACAGACGGTTCCATCCACAAAACCGTCTGCACAAATGGACTGAACAGTACGTCGAAAAGCATTTTTCTAGACGGTTCCGTGTCCAGAACCGTCTGCACAAATGGACTGAACAGTACATTGAAATCATTTTTCTAGACGGTTCCGTACCCAGAACCGTCTGCACAAAGAATTTGTACAGACGGTTCTAGCCCCTGGAACCGTCTGTATTACTGCTGTGGCAGGAAAACCATGCTGCCGCGGCAGCGGAAACAAGCGTTTCTGCTGCCGCGGTAGCAGTCTGGTTGTACAGAGGGCGCTGCCGCCTGCTGCCACGACAGCAGAAACATACGTTTCGGCTGCCGCGGCAGCCGTGCGGCAAGGCGGCGTTGCTGCCACCTGCTGCCGCGGCAGCGGAAATGGCTGAATCCGCTGCCGCGGCAGCCGTGCGGCAGGGCGACGGTGCTACCGCCTGCTGCCACGGCAGCGGAAACAGAGGTTTCGGCTGCCGCGGCAGCCGTGCGGCAAGGCGGCGTTGCTGCCACCTGCTGCCGCGGCAGCGGAAATGGCTGATTCCGCTGCCGCGGCAGCAGTGCGGCAGGGCGACGGTGTTGCCGCCTGCTGCCGCGGCAGCCGTGCGGCAAGGCGACGTTGCTGCCGCGGCAGCGGAAACTACCGTTTCTGCTGTCGCAGCAGCCGTGCGGCAGGGTAACGATACCCGGTGCGGTACAGACACACAACATGTAGATGTTATGGCTTAGCATTCCTAAACTCTAGAGCGGTCCTGGCGCGGCAGTGAAAACGCTAGAAACAAAGTGACATAATGCAGGCATAGCATGCACAGACACACAATGTACTCATTGATCTTAGACATAGCATTCAGAAACAAACATTAAACGTCATTCTCAACCACAAAGTCATTCACATGCATTACTAGGGGAAAAAAACTCTCAAGTCATTGAGGAGGAACATTTTGAGGACAATGGAATTCTCCGGTTTCCTTCAACACCTCTCTAAGTATGAAAGCTATTAACTGTTTTTGAACAAACCGGACGCCCTCAGTGTCGAGCTCATCTGTAGGGAACTTAAAACTCTGCAGAAGGAAATTAAATAGCTAGGTTAGGCACGACGTCCGAACGATGAAAAATGGAACTACATAGTGTAATGACACTAACCGCCACATCTACCGGACTAGAGCTAACGATCTGCCTCATATATGTCGCGACATAGTATCCACAGAGATTGTTGCCCGGCGGCTGCTTGTGGCACTGTAGAAATCATGGTTACGTGCAGGGTAATTTAGTTTTACCGAATACATATTAGAACGTGCGAGGTGATTATTCTTGGGCGAGGGAGGAATTATTACCGGGAAATGAAATCGGTGTCTCGGTTCGGTTCGTGGTGTTTTCACAAGCCCCCCCTTGTCAACATACTTCTTGAACGCCCCGTCGAGCACCTTCGTCAAATTTGCGTACTTCTCTGGTGGGTAGTCCCTGGAGTCGAAGTACGTGGCATGTAGATAGTCTGGCTCGAGGCAGACGAGCATCCAGTGGAAGTCATAGTTGTACGGCAGAAGAATGACGCGCTTAGTAGAGTGAATGAGCATGACGTCCGCAATGTATTCCTCGACCTCGTTCGGCTGGAATTGGACCATTGTGCATATGACCACTTGTGGATCGAGGAATCCGATATTAGGATTTTCTGTCCTAGCCTCTTGAATCATATGTCTACACATAGAAGTAATGTCATTGAAAGAGCGTATCAATAAGTTAGGCAATGTATTTAGCTTAAACAGTGATTGAGAACACTTACAGTGTCCAGCATCTTAATAGGCTGACATCGAGGGCGTCATGACGGTAGAGGTCGGCTAAATCCGAGAAATCGATGGTAAAGGTTCCACCTGGATGGAGGAAATGTTGCCGCTTGTACATGGCGCAGATATTCTGAGGAAGCGCTCTCTCCTCGTTGGACCTCTTCATGTAAAATTCGTGCACAATCTGAGCTGCCCAACCAAGTCGTTCTAACGCCGCCCGTGTCACTAGCGGCTGCCTTTCCGTGTAGACTCTTATCTCGGGTTCTTCGTCTACCTCTTTGCCCTTGGCCGACTTCGTGCTATTTCTGGTGGCCCTACGCTGAGGTTGAGGAGTCGTTTTGGCAGTCTGCTGGCTAGATCTGCTAGATTGCCTGGATTGTGCTGAAGCGGATTTCACCTTCGGTGGAGGAGCACGGATTGAGAAATCTGGACCGTAACGTACCGGAGACAGGGGCCGTGCAGGAGGTGGAGGGGCAACCAGGGAAATGTACTTCTTCGGCCACTGGATGAAACTGTTGACGGCCTGCCCCAGTGTCCTGACGTCGTCCTCCGGCGGTACAGGAAGTGTGAAGGAGGAGCAATTCGCATGCACCATGTCCACTGCCACCTTAGCGTTACCCGCCGCTAACGGAACTCCGTGCACCCTCGTGTCTTCATAATATGGAAATGCTAACCCCGTGCCAGCCTCAAGCATGTCAGTGGGGCCAAAACAGCTAGGGCACGAGGAGCTTGCAGCTAGTTACGATCGTAATGTCGTCGACAGGGAATCTTTCGATGACGTCGTCTTCAGGAGGGATCGGCTCGACATGAAAGTCGTCGGCGCGGTCGTCTTCCGGAACGTGCTCATGAGCGGCTTGTTCGTGGACGTCTTCCACGGATGCGCAGCTACTCCTGCGCCGAGCATGTGGGGATGAGCCTGCGGGGCTGCGGTCGGCCGCGGCGGCTGCATCCTCCTGCCTTATCTGCCGCACCCGTTCTTCGACCCTCGCATCGATCCTCTGTTCCAGGCCTGCATATATTTCTTCCATCAGCTCTTTTTTCATCCTTTCACGCTCGGCTGCCTCGCGCTCTGCTTTCGTTCTCCTCCGACTCCTGTACGAACCCGCATCGTCGGGGAATCCCATCTTCCATGGAACCGTAACCCCCACGCCACGCGTTCGACCCGGGTGCTCTTTGTTTCCCAGAGCCGAGGTTAGTATGTCCTTCTCCCTGGCTGCTTGGAAAGTTCCTTGGGCGGCTTGTTCTGACAGTCGCAGGATGTTTTCAGCCACCTGGACGGTTTCGGGCTTGTTGAAGGCGACGGTGCCATCAGCCGAGATGTTGGCCCTCGCGCGATACCAGTTCCGGGCCCGCCTCTCTGGGATCTGGGAGAACGGTGTGTCGCGACTCTCCTGAGACGCCCGCTCGTCCTCTGTTCTCCATTCCAACTCTTTGCGCGCGTACCCACCGCTTCCGAGCCTGTGGGGGTGAACGTTGCATGCCTGGCGGGCCCTGTTTGCCTGACTCCGCTGCACAAATTCCTCCGACGTGCACCTCTCCACAAATTCTGCCCATTGATCCTCCAAGTACCCGTAAGTCTTCGGGTCCTGCCTGTAGGGCATAAGATCGTTCTTCACGTACGTGTTGTAGAGCTCGCTCTTGAAGGTCTTCCACGCCTTGCCCATCTTGGCTTTTGCCTGTCTTTCCACGGCCTGCTCGGTACCTTCGGGGAAGTCGAACTGTGCTTTGATTGTGCTCCACAGGAACTCCTTCTCGTTATCCGGCACTGACGGCCAGCTGGCGTACGTTATCCGGACCTTCGTCCTCGCCAGTGAGGCGCACGCACTACGGAATGCCGCCTGAGCCTGCTGCGGCAATATGGGGCACACCCTCATCGCTGACATGAGTTATCGTGTAGTGACCCGTGGGCATTTTATTTTTGCCTCGGCCACCTCGCTTTCGCTTCTGCCCACCCGATTCTTCGGTTTGCTCATGAGACGAGGCTTCTGCATGTTGGGAGGGCTCAGGTGCAGCCGGTTGAGGAGACAAGTGCGGCTCATCTTGTCGAGGAGAAGAGGCCACCGGCAGTTCACGTTCATCTCCTCCGGACGCCATCTTCAAAAGACGAAAAATTCAGATATGCAGTACACGACAAGATTCCAGACATTTTCGTATAAAGACACATGAACTCTAGCTAGACTAAGAAAGTTTTTTGTATGCACACCCCTAACACCCCTCATCAGAGGTTTACCTTTCCAAATAGTGCTAATGTTTGTAATCTCATCATAAATATCTTCCTGAACTCTTTTATACAATTCTCAAAAATATTGAAATCATCATTTACCAACATATGTTAAAGAGGCCATTCGAAGATCAAACCCTAAATCCTCGGATTAACGATCGTAAGTTGGACTTTCGTGACTAGCCTAGTCAGTTATACATGAGGGCTACATGAGTTATATATGACGGTGGCAAGATGTCTTTGCCTCCGGCTTTGCTTCACTCTCCGATGACTTTTTTAGCCTCAATCAGGTTAAACGCTAGAGTTATGTGAATAGAACTAGTTGCTAGCTGGCAGTGATTTCTTTTTTACTAGCAGCCTCCGTAGTGCAAAATCATGAAAAGTAAAGAGCAGTTATTCATGTTAGTAGGTATATTTCTGCGGCTTGGCATATTTGGAAACAAAGGAATCGTATGATCTTTGATAATTTGTCTCCCTCGGCGCGGTTGGTTGTTTAGTTTTAAGCACGAATTTAGATTTAAGGAAGATCTTCGCGATCCGCTTGTATCCTGGCTTAACGATCTAAGTCTTCACCCCTAACTTCCTTGTATCCTTCTCTTGTAAATATTGTTCTCTTTTAATATATTACTCTGTCGGAGCCTCTCCTACAGTCTTTCTTTCAAAAACAAGCATGGGCATCTGTGCACCACAAGAATGATAATGATCCTAATAGGCGATATGGATTTTCTGAGGTAATATAGTGTTCAGGTGTTGTAAAGTCCACCCTTGATTATTAAAAAAAAGTGATAAGGATCAGGTGCTGGAAGCAACAGCAATGGCAAGCTCAGTAAGTCAAAAGGCAATGCTATCGCCTATGGTGACATCTGTATGTGGCGAAAGATACGAGTGTCTCACATAGTCACATGCTGATAACTGATTAAGATCATGCTCCAGGATGTTGGTAGGGTGCTGAATGATACCCTTACTCTATAGGAGATTTTTTCCCCCACAAATACCATATAGGAGAAAATGGAACATGAAAAACAGCCTTTGTTTTAATTTTTTGCAACTTTGGATCATAGTTCACTGAACAATGCATTGCTATGTGCTCTATAATACTTCAATCGCTTACTTCACAAAATCACAAGCATTATACAAAATCACAATGCATTGCTATGTGCTCTATAATACTTCAATCACTTATTGTAACAACTGAAAAATGCTCATGTCTGACTGCTTGATGTTTGCCTTGTTACTCTGGTGCTACTGATTTCTGTTTATTGCTTTCTACGGAGACAGAAAGATCAGAATAGCTCAACACTCCTAATTTTGGTACGTACTAACATGATTGGGCAAACAAAATCAATGCTTACTTCACAAAATCACAAGCATTATACAAATCTACTTGGAGTTTATAAAATGAAGACTCGATCTGATATTATGCCACATATAAGCTTGCTTCATTGTATGCTATTACCACGGGATTCGGGGCGGCGGTGGCGTCGGGACGAGGTCTTCGGGGCGGCGGCGGCGTCGGGGCAGAGGGATGGCGTCGGGGGGGCGGCGTCGGGGCAGAGGGCGGCGTCGGCCAGAGGGCTTCGGGGCGGCGGCGGCGTCGGTGCAAAGGGCTTCGGGGGGGAGCTCGTCGGGGACGGCTTGGGGGCGGCTGCGGCGGAGGAGCGGGACGGCTTGGGGGCGGCAGCGTCGACGGCGGAGGAGCGGGACGGCTAAAAACCTAGGACGGGAGATGAGGGCGCGGCGCGGGTTTTGGGAAGACATAAACCGCGCCGAGGGGTACTTATCAAAAAGGGTAATCCAGACGGCTCGGTGTTGAGAACCGTCTGGATCGAGCCGTCTGGATTACCCTTAGTGCAGATGCTTTCATTCTTAGAACCGTCTAGACTAGTAATGCAGCGGGACCCCTGGCCTATTAGTGCAGACGGCACGTACTATAGAGCCGTCTGCACTACCGTTAGTGCGGACGCTTTCCTACATAGAACCGTCTAGACTAGTAATGCAAGCGGGACACCTGTCCTAATAGTGCAGACGGTTCTCAATATGGAGCAGTCTGTACTACCATTAGTGCAGACGGATCTGTACTACGAGCCGTCTGTACAAAGATTTTGCCCGAGTTGACCTACGGTCCCACTTGTCATGACTTTCATGTTATTGATTTATTACTAGAAATGACTTAAACTTCTAAAAATCATAGAAAATTCATATGAATTCCAATTGAGTTGAACTTTTTTTGTAAATTCATATTTTAATCTGTACAATTTTATGGTATAACTGTTATTCATGTTACTGTTATGGAAAAGTTTGAAAATGCCCTTAAACCCATAAACTTGTAAAATTTCATAACTAATGACAAGATTTTTTTATGTAAATTTATGGTTTCGTACGTACTATCACATGGTGTAGGTCTCATTCATATTACTGTAACTCAAAATCTGCAAACCTATTATTGCATTAATAGTTCATACAGAAAAACCCTGGTGGCGATACATAACAATCGGGTTACATCATAGAAAATAACCTAATCTCCTTTAACAACCAGCCCTTCTTGATGATCGACGCGCAGATAGCAGGTGGCCCCGATCGGTAGTTGTTCTTCGTTGAGCGCGGTGCCGTCTCCAAGAGGGAACTCATCAAATTGATTGTACTCTTCTTCGTCCACGACATTCTCAACTCCGACAATCCTTCTTTTCCCCTGAAGGACTACGTGAAGTTTCTGATTTGCCGGGTCTTGGACATAAAAGACTTGAACAGCTTGCTTAGCGAGTACAAATGGTTCATCTTTGTATGCGGCACGTTCGAGGTCCACTGTAGTCATGCCGTACTTGTCGACCTTAACACTTGAGAGTGCGACCCAACGGCACCGGAAGAGGGGGATCTTGAAACGTACATAGTCGAGTTCCCAGATCTCCTCAATGTACCCGTAGTACGCACACACCCCACGTTTGTCCTGGAAGGCATCTATGCGGACACCGCTGTTTTGTACCGTGCTCTTCGTATCCTGTGCTCTGGTATAAAAGGTGTACCCATTTATGTCGTATGCTTCAAATTTCAGGATTGTGTGACTTGGCCATCTAGCCAACCAGCCAATATTCTCCTCTGTTGTACTATTAGCACTTCGAACCCGCAACCAGTTGTTGAAGCTGCGGTTGTGCTGTCTGGTAAGCCAAGCCTCCGTACGGCCTGGATTCTCTCTGCGTAGCTCGTCCTTATGCATGTTGATATGCGGGGCTACTTCAGTCATGTGTTGCAAGACTACGAAATGGGCTTGAGATAATGACGCGTAGTCAGGAATGAGTGTTTTCCTTCCTATGGTCCCTTTGCCGTCCAGTCTCCCCTCGTGGCGAGACGTAGGCACACCTATTGGTTTGAGCTGTTCCATGTAATCGATACAGAACTCGACCACCTCTTCGGTTGTGTAACCTTCGACGATGCTGCCCTCTGGACGAGATCTATTTCGTACGTACTGCTTGAGAATTCCCATGTACCGCTCAAACGGGTACATCTGACGTAGAAATACCGGTCCACAGATCTTTATCTCTCTCACGAGGTGGACGGTAACATGGACCATGATATCAAAAAACGACGGAGGAAAGTACATCTCAAGATGACATAATGTCTTCACCACATCGGCCTGCAACGCATCTAGTGCTTCGGGATCGATGACCTTCTGAGAGATTGTGTTGAAGAAGTAACACAGCCTAATGATTGTGTCTCGGAGATAGCTCGGCTGGATATTTCGGATTGCAACAGGAAGCATCTGTGTCATCAACACATGGCAATCATGGGACTTCATACCAACTAATTTTAGATCTTCCATCGAAACAAGTTTCGAGATGTTGGCGGAGTAACCGGACGGAACTTTCACACCTTGCAAGCACCGGCATAGTTCGGTCCTCTCGGCCTTTTTCAGGTTATAGCAGGCCGGAGGAAGCCTTGTTCTGCCTTGTTGGGAGGGCTCAGGTGCCAGCTCGGGCCTGATCTTCATGTCTACTAAGTCGAGACGTGCGTTGAGGCCGTCCTTCGTCTTCCCTGGAATATTAAGTAAGAGACCAATCAGGCTGTCACACACGTTCTTCTCTACGTGCATAACGTCGATGCAGTGGCGAACTTCAAGGTGCCGCCAGTAGGATAACTCCCAAAATATTGATTTCTTCTTCCACATGCCGCTGGCCTTCACTTTTTTACCGCTCTTTCCAAGGACAACATCGATATCCTTAACCATATTGTACACCTCTTGCCCGCTGTAATGCCTTGGACATAAAGCTCTCTCCCTCGTCCCGTCAAATTGTTCCTTCATATTGCGGTACGGGTGATTCCTCTTAAGGAACCTACGGTGGCGCATGAACACCGTCTTACGGGAGTGGGCCAGCCACCTACTCGCGGTACCATCCAAGCATTGAGGGCAAGCCTTGTCTAGTCTTTACTCTTGGCCCGAAAGGTTACGTAGGGCAGGCAAATCATTGACCGTGCAGAACAACATGGCGTGTAGGGTGAAGTTCTCCTATTTGTACGCATCCCATACCTGTACCCCTTCATTCCACAGTGTTTTCAGATCTTCCACCAAAGGTCTTAGGTAGACGTCGATATCATTCCCGGGGTTGCTTCGGCCCTTGGATAAGCAGTGACATCATGATGTACTTCCGCTTCATACACAGCCAAGGTGGTAGGTTGACATACTAAGAGCAACTGGCCAAGTGCTGTGCCGGCTGCTCATGTTGCCGAAAGGATTCATTCCGTCCGTGCTCAACGCGAACCTTATATTCCTCGGCTCCGCACCGAAAGTGTTCGAAGATCATGTCGATGTTTCTCCACTGCGCGGAGTCGGCAGGGTGTCTTAGCTTCCATCTTTCTTACGGTCCTCCGAGTGCCAGCACAACAACTTGGCCTCTTTTGGGTTCGCGAACAGACGCTTCAGACGCGGAATTACGGGCAGATACCACACCACCTTAGCGGGAACTCCTTTCTTTGGCTCGATGAAAGACTCGCCGTCGCCTGGTTGGCTCTTACGCTTTGTAGCGAGATGCTTTGCACATTGGACATGAACGCGAGTTCGATAATTCATTCCGGTACAAGATACAGTCGTTCGGACATGCATGTATCCTTTCTACCTCCATCCCAGTGGACAAACCACTGCTTTGCTCGGTATGGTTTTTGGGCAGCTCGTTACCATCCGGAAGCATCTCCGAGAGGAGACCTAGGAGCGCGTGAAACTCTTGTCTGACCAACCATAGCTTGCTTTCAATTTAAGCAGCTCAAGCACGAACGACGGCTTTGGTGTATTTCGGCTTGCAACCCGGAAACAAAGGTTTTTTCTGAGTCCTCAATCAAGTACATGAACTTGTTTAGGTCTCCCTCAGTATTAAAGTTCACGTCAGCATCGCGCAGCATCTGATCCAACCTATCATCATCCTCTGCGCCACCACAATCATCGTCTGCACGTACTTCCTCATGGCGGCCACAATCATCGTCTGCACGTACTTCGTCGTCATCTTCTCTCCTTTCATTGACTTCGGGTTCTTGGACGGTGCCAACGTCTTCGTGTAACATGTTCTGCTCTTCACCATGTTTGGTCCAACACGTGTAGTCCGGTTTGAAGCCCCTAATAATCAAGTGCGCTTGGATCTGTAGGGTTGAATTGTGTCCGAGAAATGATCTCTCATTTCTACAATCGCAACAAGGACAATATGTAAATTCAACACCCTCTTCAACCTATCCTCCTCGGCGACTCTAAGAAAATTCGTCACACCATCAAGGTACGCTTGGTTCGTACGAGAACCGTACATCCACACCCGATCCATCTGGCTACACGCGCTGCACAACAAGGAAATTAGTGTTAAATTGACCTAATAAAAGAAAGCCACCTAGCTTCTCATCGAAAAAAGGAGCTTATGTAGAAATCGTACTGCAATTTAAGGGTTTAAGGGTATAAACGTAAATATCAAAATGCGGAACATCGGCATGAGATGAAATGCATGTCATGGAATAGAGGACATAAAAAAAAGACTAATGCAAATGTAATCAATTTAATCGGAGTTCCGACGCTGAAAATATCGCGATCCGAATTTCTCCGACGTTTCGGAAACCCTAATTTGAGTTTTTAGTCAATTTTATTTTTTATACAATGCAAACACGAATGAAAATGACATAATTGCATAGATCTTATTTTTCTGAACATTTTGATATATTATTTGCATTTTTCTGACTAATAATGAATTTCTATGATTTTTATAAGATTTCAATATTTAAATACTCTTTTTGATCTTTTCTCAGTAAAAATAAGAAATAACTAAATTCAAAAATAGTGGGCCCTGACAGGTGGGTCCCACTGGTCATATTTTTATTTTTTTTATTTTTATTTATTATTTTTATTTATTATTTTCCTTTTCTTCCTGAGGGCCGGCGGTCGATCGGCCGGGACGCCGGCCGAGCTCGATCGACCGCGCGGTGGCAAGCGGCGGTGGCGCGGGAAGCGGCAGCGGACGGAGGAGGGAGGGCGGCGGCTTACCGGGAGGCGGCGCGGCGAGGCAGGCGGCGGCGAGGGAGGCGGCGAGGCGGGGAAGCTTCGGGGGCTGGCCTGGCGGCGGCGGCGGCGGCTGGAGAGCGTCGGCGGGGTGGCGACGGCGGCTGGGGAGGTCGGCGGCGGGCGGCACGAGCTCGGTCGGCGGGCGGCGCTTGCGGGCGGCTCGAGGTTCCGGAGGACACAAAGCTCGGCTGGGAGTGGGAGTGAGGGAGTGAGCTTTAGTGCAGACGGCTCCAAGTAGGGAGCTGTCTACACAAATAACGCAGACGGCTCCCAACTGGGACCGTCTGTACTGTATGTGTTAGTGCAGACGGCTCCCAACTGGGACCGTCTGTGGCATTAGTGCAGACGGCACCGGTTGGGAGCCGTCTGCACTGTATGGATTAGTGCAGACGGCTCCCAACTGGGACCGTCTGTGGTATTAGTGCAGACGGTCCTTGTTGAGAGCCGTCTGCACTGTGATACACAGTGTAGACGGCTACAGTTGGCAACTGTCTGTATTATTTGTGCAGACGGTTCCGCGTGCGAACCGTCTTTATTATTCCGTCCCGCTTGTTCGCCATCCTTGATTATCATTTGTACAGACGGTTGGTGTTGGGAACCGTCTGGGATAAGTATTGTACAGACGTCTCCCGGTTGCCGTCTGTACAAGGGGCGTCCCGTTAAATGCTATCTGTAGTAGTGGAGAGAAAGAATTCACGTTGCCAGTTTAGAAGATCTATATTGTTTCCATATATATACGACTTGGAGTAGGATAAAATCCGAAATACTTATTACTCTATCTTATATACGTAGTCAAGCTTACATAGCAATTCCAACCAGGAAACATACATACACAGATATGAAATAGTTTAACGTAAGGTATTTACAACCGGTCAGGGCCGGCCCGGTGGGGGGGGGGGCAGTCAGGGGGGTAGTCATGCGGCGTCCTGGGCCCCCAAAATCCAGGGGCCCACCAGGCAGTTCAGCAGGTGTATGTTTGCGTTTGCATAATTGCTGTACGGGTGCCTGGCAAGATAAAAGTGTGAATGACTGCGGGAGCGGGCATCAAGATCCAATGGATTGGAACGGGAATCGCCGCGCACATGCATGCATGCTTTAATAATACCTTTGCTAATTGCTATGGGACTGATGTCCAATGAAACCGGACCGCCGTGCAACGCATTACCGCAAGCAGACGTGAGCACCGCGCAACGCCACGCCGCAACCGCAAGCCGAGGCACGCGCACGCCCAGCACGAGGCACGATCGGTACGTCGGCGATCGACGATCCAGCGATAGATTCGTTTCTTCACATCAAAAAAAAGTAGCTGTCGGCGCGTCGCGCAACAGCAAGCACAAGCAAAGGGCACAGTAGAACGCACGGAGGCAGGTCGATCGGCGAGCACCTTCATTATCCTACCCTTCTGCCCGATCCCAGCGAGGCAGCAATCGATCGTTTCTTCAATCAAGGCGCCGACGCCGTACGCCGACATGGTTAATTCCTTCTAATCCAGTTCGCCACGATTCATTCCCCAGGCCCCCATCGTCCGTTGCTTTGCTCTACCAATCGAAGGACATTGTAGGCGCTGACGCGCTGGCCTGGCAAACGTTGACATGGCATTAAGGTAGTTATGAGTAATAGTCCAGTATATACGTATTATTCTTTGGGTAGAGTTATGATGTCTATGTAATTGAAGGGCCCTGAGTTTTGGTTGCGCCTGGGCCCCCAAAATGTCAGGACCGTGCCCTGCTAACCGGTACATGCATACAAGCTCGACAGTTTGGAGAACCATAGGACCCGGCAAGGCAAAACGATGTAAGACGGAATCCATAGCTAACCAATCGAAAACATCGACACGCCAGCGAGGTCCAACCCATGGAAACATGTCCAAGGGCACCAGTCAAAGCCCAACCAAGAGGATGTATATAGCAAATGTCGTTGCTTCTGACGGAAACTATAGAGCTTCTTCTTGCTGAATCATCAATCTGGTGCTTGTGCTTTTAGATATAGTCCCCCCGACTCATGATCACGCACTGTCTTCTGGAAGAACGGGCAATAGAAAATTGCGCGTTGAGCCTTAACGGTTTATAGGCGACCAATTGGATTGGCAAAATAGGATAGCAAAAGGAGATATGGTGAAGATCGGAGTGAACCCCAGTGACAGCCAACGAAATATGCACGTTTCATAGAGGCCAATCAGATGGCAGACGGCTGACGAGCGGCGATAGGAGCACAAGAAGGAGAAATACAACGAGTGAGATGATATTTTTTTGTGGAACAAGGAAGATGATGAGGGGAACCAATTAGGGAATAAAAAGAAAGATGCTTACTTTTGGACTAGGAAAGATGCGGCTGCAAACGAAGGATGGACGGGCCACAAAGAAAGGTCCCATAAGAACTTTCTATAAACTAATATTTTCATAACAAAATAAGAGAATTACTATCGAAGTGAAAAATACAATAGGAGTGAAGACGCAAATTTCATCTAAGGATGACATCAACAATAAATCTCCAAAATTAAGTGGGAATAAAGGTACCATATCCATCAATAATAGTTGACATTTGAACATGGACACAGTAATTACCAATACAGATGTGGATGATTACTCTTATCGTGGATATGGTCGTAAAAAAGTTATTAATAATTATGTTACAAAAAATATTTTTATGAAAATTTAATCGAACATTTTCACTTACCAATATACATATTTGTATATAAGTTATAAGGGTGTTTTGGTTGCACGTCTTTCAAAATATCATTTTTTTCGGAAGGAGGTAGTAGTGAAGATATACAGAATATAAATTAAACAACACCTGAACTGCAAAAGGGAGACCAAAAATCCATGCCACCATTGGTGATATCATAATTCTTTTAGATTTAAGCTAGAATAATGAGGATTTCTCGTAAACGTTAACATTTTTAAAACCTAAATAGTGACTACGCAGAAACATTTCTAGAGTTCTGACATATCTTCATACGAATCAAATTTGGTTGGTGCCACCATTATATAAACACTCAATAATATAATTGCTACTGATTCAAAACATAGAATATAATTATAGTTATGTAAATAATTTAGCCGCTACGAACATATGGGGCCACTCCACTAGTCAGATAAAACACATAATACTAAATTGCAAAATAAGATATAAAGGTTATATTGACTTTGCAGTTTTCGATATGTTAACAGGAATAAGGATTGGGTCTTTGGTTCGTGGAAATTGCATAGTAAAGTTACTAAATCAACCGAATTATAAACATCAACGTACGGAATATTGCTGAAAACAATTGTTATAATCATTTTGATCAATGGGTGACAGGGTCCCTTGTATCAATCTACACCTATGATATCCGTCTTATGGGAGCCACTATTATCCCACTCAACACCACGAAGCCCCCTATATATGTTCGAGACAAAAAGAAAATATGACTTCGGCAAGCTGCTCTCTGAACCATACTTAGATTTGTCGCATCATTAGAGTGAATCAGCTAACACACATATTTGCACACTGTATCTTTCATTCATGCCGGAAGTACATTGGGTACCTCGAAGTCCACTCACCGAGACAAGATATACTAGATAATAATTGATATAATCAAACCAAAAATATAAGATAGAATCTGCTAGCTACTATGATGCCTCAATGGCTACTCTAAACTGTAGCATTGATGGATCGTTGTTCAATATTCGAACAATTCGGGTGGCGCATATGTGGATTGGAGAAATGGTCTCTTGGGTCTGCGGAATGAGCAAAGGGGTAGATCTCAATGGAATTGGTGGCCAAAAATAAAGATCCGCATTTTTCCGTCAGTTCTTTGGGGATGGATGAAACATACGCGCAATTCCATCATGATGAGTTAGATAAGCTTGTAAATATGGTAGGTGTCGGATGAGGAGTTGAGATCTTAGACGAGTAATCTACTGAGAGCTTGCTAAACTTATTGCGGAGAAGAACTTAAATGATACCAGTGCCTCCAATGTAACACTATTACGAGGGCGATAATAAAACCAAGTGCGTCATCTGGTGGGCGCAGAAAAGCATAACAAAACAACGCATTCAGTTGCGAACAAGATGTAAGGTATCTTCGCGAGGAGCACCACTATTAGTAATTCTGTTACACGCTACGATAAAGCACTCTTCGAAACCCCATGGCCACATCATTTGCCATGAATGACGTCCATGGAAGATGAATACTTAAGGTTTAGAAGCATAGAAGACAACTCCTCGTTGCCACATGCACGAGAAGAAGTCAATGGGGTATTCTCAATGGAACATAACAAGCATCGGGACCAAACGGTTGTCCACCAGCATAATTTATCTAAGGTTCTGGGAAGAGCATCGGACCTGATGTGATTCCGGCCAGACTTTATCAAGTTTTCTGAGAAGTACTTAGACAGATATACCATCGCACTCTTAACTTAATTCCACAGCGAGGTTTACTGTCGTTGTTCAGTACTTATACTTCGGGATATTACCGATCCCAAGTAGTGATGCTCGCCAAATCAGCAATATAGGGACAATTTGTTTGCTAAAGGTCAGCTTTAAATTTTGACTAAAGTTGCGCATAAATCACGATAGACCCACATGGCTCCCCCATATCATTATTCAAACCAATGAAGACAACGTTTTATGACCCGGCGTCAGCATTAATGGAAGGAGTAGTGGTATACATAAGGGACCATTCATGATTGCATAGATGCAAGCTTGGCGGAGTATATTTAAGATCGACTTTGATTAGGGCTTATGATAAAGAGAATTGGTCTTTCTTTAAAACAAACCGCTCGTGCATGAGAGGTGTTCATCCAAATAGTGCGGCTTGGACTGATAAATTCACAAAAGAGGGAAGTGTAGCATTAAAGTGTATGATGAGATCGAACAATATTTCAAAAACATGAAAGGACCTAAGACAGGGTGAATCTTCTGTCTCGATCCTATTAATATTACGCTGATATGTTCTGCAATTTATCTGAGAAGTCCAAAATAGATCGCCAGATTCAAGGGGTTGTCCCTCACTTAGTGGAGGATCTATTTCACAACATTCCGATGATATCATCTTTTTCATATATTACACACATAGAAAAGGCTACAAACATGAAATTGATCTTTCGTGTTTCTTCAAAACAATTTTTAGGGTTAAAGATAAACTTTCATAAGAGAGCAAACATAATTATCTCGTAAGGCAGGATTACAAGAGCCCAGTACACCCATTTTGCATGTGGACGGGCTCCTTTCTATCCGAATATGGATTTCCTATCAAAACGTAGGAATAATTGAATAAAACACTTGGAAAGAACGGAGGATCGCTTAGAGAAAAAATCACGCAACTGGAAGAGACAGTCATTCTTTGTAGAAGCCGTCACCTTGTGTTCTAAAATTTGTGTGAGCAGCTTGCCTAGTTTATGCTCTTTTTAGGAACGGTACCTATGGGCCGTGCGTAAGAGGTTAGAATACTACACGTCTAGATTCTCATTTGGCAAAATAATAACCTCAAATATAAATACAGACTTGTGAAATAGGGAATTCTATTTAGACCTAAGGACCAGGTAGGGCTTGGGGAATCACAAAAATCTCGAGCTCAAGACCACTGTCCATTGAGCAAATGGTCATTAAAACTATTAAACAACGATGAGATATGGCAAACTATCCTCCAAATAAAATACCTAACAGCGAATCAGTTAGTCCTTAGCCTAGTATAAACTTGGTGATTTTCATTTTTGGAGCGGGAGAATGAAGATAAATTACGTTGCCTACGGTTGGTATATTTCTGTTAACTGTGGAACTTTATACGGGGTGACTGATTTTTAGTACAATTGATCATAGACTAATGCTTGCTGATTGAAAGAACACTCGATCGGTTACACCTCGCGCCCCGTGCAGACATTACGGTCTATGAAAATTTGCACCAATACGTACAGGGTTTGATTCATCGCCCGGAATAAGAAAAAATAGCGATCAAAAGCCACTTAATTCATCGATGGAAAAGCAAAAAACTTGATCTGATTGAAGAACTTGGAAACATGATTATCGATCAATCTCTCCTCGCTAGCCTCGCCCATGAAGCTGTGAATTAGAAAAGATATGTAAGTTACAAAATTTCAATGTACATCTAAAACTTAGTCTGTAGCTGAAAGCCTACTCGGTACAAAGTAATTCAAAGGAAATGCGGGCGATGCCAACTCGTGAGTAGGTGCACCAGATTCCTAACGAATACAACCCCCTTAACTAATCGGACCGCCCAAAAAATACGACCTTACCTAATCTGATTACCACCGATTAAGCAAGCTCGGTGTGCCAGGCACGCAGGCCAATATCTTCCTTTCTATTTGTGTTTAAAATACTCCGATCCGAATGCTCTTCGTGCTTGAACGTATATGCCTGCAGGTACATTCACCATGGATTTAGTGGTCAAGTGCACCCCGTTCGGAATTCGTCTCCGAGTCCTGGGCCCAGCATGTGGGACCCTCGGGGGCCAACAGCACCTGTCTCAGCTACTACGTAGTCACTAGTACAGAAATTCATAACCGAGGCAAATTGAAATAGCACATTCGAGCCGGATATTAGCAGCCGCCCTTCACGGACTGGTTGCGGATATGGCGGGCATTGCATCGGAGGCGGATATGTGCACGCCTCGGATTAGACTTAATCCGAGGCGGGGTGAAAAAACGGCGGCAACCTCATGGATTAGGAGTAATCGGAAAGGCGGTATATTTTCTATCTAACAGCCTGGAATAAGGATTATCGAGACAGCCAGAATACACTTAACGCCTCGGATAAGTAGTTATCCGAGGCAATCAGAATTAACTTAGACCTGTCTAGGATAAGGAGTTATCGAGGTAGTGAAGATAGCTACCGCTCCATTAGGGAGATATCCGAGGCGGTTGTTTAAGTGAGACAACCTCTGTGATATGGTTTTTTAAACAGGCATATTTGCAGATTACTAGCCTCCCATGAAACACAACAAACAGTTCATATGAATTTTCTATAGCATAGCAATAAACAGATCATATAGACACTACTCAATCATCATATCTCGCATCGAAGCAAGACGATAGAACTGTTCAAAAATTCACATACATACACATATAAGTTAATATTTACAAAACTTGTCATTTGTGACGATACTCATTCACAGCAATGATATTGATCAAATTGAAAAAAGTAAACATCTCTCAAGTCTGTCAGCTGAATAGAACCACTCGCCGCAGCACCTTACACGATATTGTTGATTTAAAAAGTGCTCATTGTTAAATAGTGATATTAAAAGAAGAAGATTAGAATTATTTGGGACACCCATATATACGTTAGGTTACCGAGAGGAAAAAAGTAAATGACATTACAAAACTCCAAGTGCACTTATCATGAGACCACCAAGTTCGACAAGATAACTACAAAGTTTGAAGCTCCCGAACTAGAGATCCTAAGAATGACCTTAAACTAGAAACTAAGTAAGATCTAACTAATTCACAATTCTAAGTTCCTAGCTGTTGGCGCCAGACATACTGAAGCGTCCTTGGCATAAGACCTACGTTGTTTAGGAAGCATAGCGATGTTGGAGCGACGGGTATCCCGGGCCATGTCCATGTCTTCTAACGTTTGATGCCTGATTTCGCCCCTTCCTGCAAACATGAAGCTTACGCTCAGGGCGAATGCATGATTTAAAAACTAGCCATTAAATAGTGGCGCTGGTTTATCGTACGCGATAGATCACCGTACTTTGGGTTGCTGCAAAGGGCTAGCATGTGGAAACACAGTAATACCACAGACGTCGGACCCTTCGGGTGTTGCCGGAACTACAAAAGGGATATCGATTAGGTATTAAGAGGGCAGAACCGAAGTATGATGGCATTCAGTTCGAGGAGTCCAAGGACATTACAACTACCTTCAACTTGGCGCCTGGCGTACCTCGACGGCCCCTCCCTCCTTGTGTCTCCCTC
>JAGXJF010001647.1:0-42143 GCA_019208055.1 Stipa capillata
CTTATATGCTGTTCTTTTGTTGTTTTCCCCCGCGAACCATCCGACCAAAAAAAAACCATCCCCCCCAACCCGAGCATCTCGGAACTTTCCAAACGGTTTGGTCCGGGGGGAACCATCGATCCGCAATTCCGTCCAACCCGGACCGTCGCGGTCGGGACCCTCCAACTCCAAGCCGACCGTTTTCGTTCTTTCCTTCTCGGGAACCCTCCCTACCAACCCGCTCCCTCCAAACTGTTGGTTCCGAACCATCCGACAAACCCCTCCAACCCAACCGTCTCTGACCCTCCAAACAGTTGGTCCCGAACCATCCAACCAAAACGCTCCAACCCGACCGTCCCAGGACCCTCCAAACGTTAGTCCTGAATCATCCGACCAAACATCCAACACCCCACCGTCTCGGACCTTCAAAACTGTTGGTCCTGAAGCATCCGACCAAACCGTCCAACCCGACCGTCTCGGACCCTCCAAACTGTTCGTCCCGAACCATCCGACCAAACCCTCCAACTCGACCGTCTCGGACCCTCCAAACAGTTGGTCCCGAACCATCCGACCGAACCGTCCAACCCGACCGACTCGGACCCTCCAAACTGGTTGTCCCGAACCATCTGACCAAACCCTCCAGCCCGGACCGTCCCGGACCCTCCAAACTGTTGGTCCCAAACTATCCGACCACTCCGTCCAACCCGACCGTCTTAGACCCTCCAAACTGTTGGTCCCGAAACCATCCGACCGAACTGTCGACCCGACTGTCCCGGACCATCCAAACGGTCCGTCCGGAAGAATGTCCGGCCCTCCTCCAGTTCTCTCGAACCATCCGACCAAACCATCCAACCCGACCATCTCGGACCCTCCAAACTGTTGGTCCCGAACCATCCGACCAAACCGTCCTAACCGACCGTCCCGGGCCGTCCAAACGGTCCGTCCGAAAGAAGGTCCGGCTCTCCCCTAGTTCTCCCGAACCATTAGACCAAACCGTCCAACCCGACTGACTCGGACCCTCCAAACTGGTGGTCCCGAACCATCTGACCAAACCCTCCAACCCGACCGTCCCGGACCCTCCAAACTGTTGGTCCCGAACCATCCGACCAAACCGTACAAGCCGACCGTCCCGGACCTTCCAAACTGTTACTCCTGAACCATCCGACCGAACCGTCCGACCCGACCGTCTCGGACCCTCCAAACTGTTGGTTCCGAACCATCAGACCAAACCCTCCAACCCAACCGTCTCTTACCCTCCAAACTGTTGGTCCTGAACCATCCGACCCAAAACCGTCCATCCCGACCATCCCAGGCCCTCCAAACGGTCCATCCAAAACAAGGTCTGGCTCTCCTCTAGTTCTCCCGAACCATCCGACCAAACCATCCAACCCGACCGTCCCGGACACTCCAAACTGTTGGTCCCGAACCATCCGACCAAACCGTCCAAGCCGACCGTCCCGGACCTTCCAAACGGTCCGTCCGGAAGAAGGTTCGGCTCTCCTCTAGTTCTCCCGAACCATCCGACCAAACCGTCCAACCCGACCGTCCCGGAACGTCCAATCTCGGACCTTCCGAACTTTTGGTCCTGAACAATCCGACCGAACCGTCCAACCCGACCGACTCGGACCCTCCAAACTGGTGGTCCCGAACCATCTGACCAAACCGTCCAACCCGACCGTCTCGGACCCTCCAAACTGTTGGTCCCGAGCCATCCGACCAAACCGTCCTACCCGACCGTCCCGGGCCGTCCAAACGGTCCGTCCGGAAGAAGGTCCGGCTCTCCCCTAGTTCTCCCGAACCATTAGACCAAACCGTCCAACCCGACCGACTCGGACCCTCCAAACTGGTGGTCCCGAACCATCTGACCAAACCCTCCAACCCGACCGTCTCGGACCCTCCAAACTGTTGGTCCCGAACCATCCGACCAAACCGTACAAGCCGACCGTCCCGGACCTTCCAAACTGTTAATCCTGAACCATCCGACCGAACCGTCCAACCCGACCGTGTCGGACCCTCCAAACTGTTGGTTCCGAACCATCAGACCAAACCCTCCAACCCAACCGTCTCTTACCCTCCAAACTGTTGGTCCTGAACCATCCGACCAAACCGTCCATCCCGACCATCCCAGGCCCTCCAAACGGTCCATCCAAAACAAGGTCTGGCTCTCCTCTAGCTCTCCCGAACCATCCGACCAAACCATCCAACCCGACCGTCCCGGACACTCCAAACTGTTGGTCCCGAACCATCCGACCAAACCGTCCAAGCCGACCGTCCCGGACCTTCCAAACGGTCCGTCCGGAAGAAGGTTCGGCTCTCCTCTAGTTCTCCCGAACCATCCGACCAAACCGTCCAACCCGACCGTCCCGGAACTTCCAATCTCGGACCTTTCGAACTTTTGGTCCTGAACAATCCGACCGAACCGTCCAACCCGACCGACTCGGACCCTCCAAACTGGTGGTACCGAACCATCTGACCAAACCCTCCAATCCGACCGTCCCGGACCCTCCAAACTGTTGGTCCCGAACTATCCGACCAAACCGTCCAACCCGACCGTCTTAGACCCTCCAAACTGTTGGTCCCGAACCATCGACCAAACTGTCCGACCCGACTGTCCCGGACCTTCCAAACGGTCCGTCGGGAAGAATGTCCGGCCCTCCTCTAGTTCTCTCGAACCATCCGACCAAACCATCCAACCCGATCGTCTCGGACCCTCCAAACTGTTGGTCCCGAACCATCCGACCAAACCGTCCAACCAGACCGTCCCGGGCCCTCCAAACTGTTGGTCCCGAACCATCCGACCAAAACCGTCCAACCCGACCGTCCCGGACCTTCCAGACGGTCCGTGCGGAAGAAGGTCTGGCTCTCCTCTAGTTCTCCCGAACCATCCGACCAAACCATCCAACCCGACCGTCTCGGACCTTCAAAACTGTTGGTCCTGAAGCATCCGACCAAACCGTCCAACCCGACCAACTGTTGGTCCCGAACCATCCGACCAAAACCCTCCAACCCGACCGTCCCGGGCCCTCCAAACGGTTGGTCCCGAACCATCCGACCAAACCGTCCAACACGACCGTCCCGGAACTTCCAAACGGTCCGTCCGGAAGAATGTCCGGCTCGCTCTAGTTCTCCCGAAACCATCCGACCAAAACCATCCAATCCGACCGTCCGGGCCTCCAAACTGTTGGTCCCGAACCATCTGACCAAACCGTCCAACCCGACCGTCCCCGAAACCTTCCAACCTGTTGGTTCCGAACCATCAGGACCAAACCCTCCAACCCAACCGTCACTTACCCTCCAAACTGTTGGTCCCGAAACCATCCGACCAATGCGTCCATCCCGACCATCCCAGGCCCTCCAAACGGTCCATTCAAAAGAAGGTCCGGCTCTCCTCTAGTTCTCCCGAACCATCCGACCAAAGCATCCAACCCGACCGTCCCGGGACACTCCAAACTGTTGGTCCCGAACCATCCGACCAAACCGTCCAAGCCGACCGTCCCAGACCTTCCAAACTGTTAGTCCTGAACCATCCGACCGAACCGTCCAACCCGACCGTCTCGGACCCTCCAAACTGTTGGTTCCGAACCATCGGACCAAAACCCTCCAACCCAACCGTCTCTTACCCTCCAAACTGTTGGTCCCGAACCAACCGACCAAACCGTCCATCCCGACCATCCCAGGCCCCCCAAACGGTCCATCCAAAAGAAGGCCCGGCTCTCCTCTAGTTCCCCCGAACCATCCGACCAAACCATCCAACCCGACCGTCCCGGACACTCCAAACTGTTGGTCCCGAACCATCCGACCAAACCGTCCAAGCCGACCGTCCCGTACCTTCCAAACGGTCCATCCGGAAGAAGGTTCGGCTCTCCTCTAGTTCTCCCGAACCATCCGACCAAACCGTCCAACCCGACCGTCCCGGAACTTCCAATCTCGGACCTTCCAAACTGTTGGTCCTGAACCATCCAACCGAACCGTCCAACCCGACCGACTCGGACCCTCCAAACTGGTGGTCCCGAACCATCTGACCAAACCCTCCAACCCGACCGTCTCGGACCCTCCAAACTGTTGGTCCCGAGCCATCCGACCAAACCGTCCTGCCCGACCGTCCCGGGCCGTCCAAACGGTCCGTCCGGAAGAAGGTCCGGCTCTCCCCTAGTTCTCCCGAACCATTAGACCAAACCGTCCAACCCGACCGACTCGGACCCTCCAAACTGGTGGTCCCGAACTATCTGACCAAACCGTCCAACCCGATCGACTCGGACCCTCCAAACTGGTGGTCCCGAACCATCCGACCGAACCGTCCAACCCGACCGTGTCGGACCCTCCAAACTGTTGGTTCCGAACCATCAGACCAAACCCTCCAACCCGACCGACTCGGACCCTCCAAACTGTTGGTCCTGAACCATCCGACCAAACCGTCCATCCCGACCGTGTCGGACCCTCCAAACTGTTGGTTCCGAACCATCAGACCAAACCCTCCAACCCAACCGTCTCTTACCCTCCAAACTGTTGGTCCTGAACCATCCGACCAAACCGTCCATCCCGACCATCCCAGGCCCTCCAAACGGTCCATCCAAAACAAGGTCCGGCTCTCCTCTAGTTCTCCCGAACCATCCGACCAAACCATCCAACCCGACCGTCT
This sequence comes from Stipa capillata, assembly GCA_019208055.1. Taxonomy (NCBI): domain Eukaryota; kingdom Viridiplantae; phylum Streptophyta; class Magnoliopsida; order Poales; family Poaceae; genus Stipa; species Stipa capillata. The sequence goes on from JAGXJF010001647.1 coordinate 4,619, forward strand.
CGGACACTCCAAACTGTTGGTCCCGAACCATCCGACCAAACCGTCCAAGCCGACCGTCCCGGACCTTCCAAACGGTCCGTCCGGAAGAAGGTTCGGCTGTTCTCTAGTTCTCCCGAACCATCCGACCAAACCGTCGAACCCGACCGTCCCGGAACTTCCAATCCCAGACCTTCCAAACTGTTGGTCCTGAAGCATCCGACCGAACCGTCCAACCCGACCGAATCGGACCCTCCAAACTGGTGGTCCCGAACCATCTGACCAAACCCTCCAACCTGACCGTCTCGGACCCTCCAAACTGTTGGTCCCGAGCCATCCGACCAAACCGTCCTACCCGACCGTCCCGGGCCGTCCAAACGGTCCGTCCGGAAGAAGGTCCGGCTCTCCCCAAGTTCTCCCGAACCATTAGTCCAAACTGTCCAACCCGACCGACTCGGACCCTCCAAACTGGTGGTCCCGAACCATCTGACAAAACCCTCCAACCCGACCGTCTCGGACCCTCCAAACTGTTGGTCCCGAACTATCCGACCAAACCGTCCAACCCGACCGACTCGGACCCTCCAAACTGGTGGTCCCGAACCATCTGACCAAACCCTCCAACCCGACCGTCCCGGACCCTCCAAACTGTTGGTCCCGAACTATCCGACCAAACCGTCCAACCCGACTGTCTTAGACCCTCCAAACTGTTGGTCCCGAACCATCCGACCAAACTGTCCGACCCGACTGTCCCGGACCTTCTAAACGGTCCGTCCGGAAGAATGTCCGGCCCTCCTCTAGTTCGCTCGAACCATCCGACCAAACCATCCAACCCGACCGTCTCGGACCCTCCAAACGGTTGGTCCCGAACCATCCGACCAAAACCGTCCAACCAGACCGTCCCGGGCCCTCCAAACTGTTGGTCCCGAACCATCCGACCAAACCGTCCAACCCGACCGCCCGGACCTTCCAGACGGTCCGTGCGGAAGAAGGTCTGGTTCTCCTCTAGTTCTCCCGAACCATCCGACCCAAACCATCCAACCGACCGTCTCGGACCTTCAAAACTGTTGGTCCTGAAGCATCCGACCAAACCGTCCAACCCGACCGTCTCGGACCCTCCCAACTGTTGGTCCCGAACCATCCGACCAAACCCTCCAACCCGACCGTCTCGGACCCTCCAAACTGTTGCTCCCGAACCATCCGACCAAACCGCCTAACACGACCGTCTCGGACCCTCCAAACTGCTAGTCCCAAACTTCGAAACGGTCCGTCCGGAAGAAGGTCCGGTTCTCCTCTAGTTCTCCCGAAGCATCCGACCAAACCGTCCAACCCGACCTTCTCGGACCCTCCAAACTGTTGGTCCCGAACCATCTGACCAAACCGTCCAACCCGACCATCCCGAACCTTCCAATCGGTCCGTCCGGTAGAAGGTCCGGTTCCCCTCTAGTTCTCCCGTACCATCCGACCAAACCATCCGACCCGACCTTCTCGGACCTTCCAAACTGTTGGTCCTGAACCATCCGACCGAACCGTCCAACCCGACCGACCCGGACCCTCCAAACTGTTTGTCCCGAACCAGCTGACCGAACCGTCCAACCCGACCGACTCGGACCCTCCAAACTGGTGGTCCCGAACCATCTGACCAAACCCTCCAACCCGACCGTCTCGGACCCTCCAAACTGTTGGTCCCGAGCCATCCGACCAAACCGTCCTGCCCGACCGTCCCGGGCCGTCCAAACGGTCCGTCCGGAAGAAGGTCTGGCTCTCCCCTAGTTCTCCCGAACCATTAGACTAAACCGTCCAACCCGACCGACTCGGACCCCCCAAACTGGTGGTCCTGAACCATCTGACCAAACCGTCCAACCCGACCGTCCCGGACCCTCCAAACTGTTGGTCCCGAACCATCCGACCAAACTGTCCGACCCGACTGTCCCGGACCTTCCAAACAGTCCGTCCGGAAGAATGTCCGGCCCTCCTCTAGTTCTCTTGAACCATCCGACCAAACCATCCAACCCTACCGTCTCGGACCCTCCAAACTGTTGGTCCCGAACCATCCGACCAAACCGTCCAACCAGACCGTCCCGGGCCCTCCAAACTGTTGGTCCCGAACCATCCGACCAAACCGTCCAACCCGACCGTCCCGGACCTTCCAGACGGTGCGTGCGGAAGAAGGTCTGGTTCTCCTCAAGTTCTCCCGAACCATCTGACCAAACCATCCAACCCGACCGTCTCGGACCTTCAAAACTGTTGGTCCTGAAGCATCCGACCAAACCGTCCAACCCGACCGTCTCGGACCCTCCCAACTGTTGGTCCCGAACCATCCGACAAAACCCTTCAACCCGACCGTCTCGGACCCTCCAAACTGTTGCTACCGAACCATCCGACCAAACCGCCTAACACGACCGTCTCGGACCCTCCAAACTGCTGGTCCCAAACTTCGAAACGGTCCGTCCGGAAGAAGGTCCGGTTCTCCTCTCGTTCTCCCGAAGCATCCGAGCAAACCGTCCGACCCGACCGTCTCGGACCCTCCAAACTGTTGGTCCCGAACCATCCGACCAAACCAGACCATCCCGGAACATACAAACGGTCCGTCCGGAAGAAGGTCCGGATCTCCTCTAGTTGTCCCGAACCATCCGACCAACCCGACCACCTCGGGCCCTCCGAACTGTTGGTCCCGAACCATCCGACCAAACCATCCAACCCGACAGTCTCGGACCTTCCAAACTGTTGGTCCTGCACCATCCGACCGAACCGTCCAACCCGACCGTCTCGGACCCTCCACACTGTTGGTTCTGAACCATCCGACCAAACCCTCCAACCCAACCATCTATGTCCGTCCAAACCGTTAGTCCCGAACCATCCGACCAAACCGTCCAACCCGACCGTCCCAGGACCCTCCAAACTGTTGGTCCTGAATCATCCGACCAAACCATCCAATCCGACCGTCTCGGACCCTCCAAACAGTTGGTCCCGAACCTTCCGACCAAACCGTCAAACCCGACCGTCCCGGGCCCTCCAAACGGTTGGTCCCGAACCATCCGACCAAACCGTCCAACCCGACCGTCCCGGAACTTCCAAACAGTCCGTCCGGAAGAATGTCCGGCTCGCCTCTAGTTGTCCCGAACCATCCGACCAAACCATCCAACCCGACCGTCCCGGACCCTCCAAACTGTTGGTTCCGAACCATCTGACCAAACCGTCCAACCCGACCGTCCCGAACGTTCCAATCGGTCCGTCCGGAAGAAGGTCCGGTTCCCCTCTAGTTCTCCCGTACCATCCGACGAAACCATCCAACCCGACCTTCTCGGACCTTCCAAACTGTTGGTCCTGAACCATCCGACCGAACCGTCCAACCCGACCGACCCGGACCCTCCAAATTGTTGGTCCCTAGCCATCCGACCAAACCGTCCTACCCGACCGTCCCGGGCCCACCAAATGGTCCGTCCGGAAGAAGGTCCGGCTCTCCCCTAATTCTCCTGAACCATCCGACTAAACCATCCAACCCGACCGTGCCGGACCCTCCAAACTGTTGGTCCTGAACTATCCGACCAAAACCGTCCAACCCGACCGTCTTGGACCCTCCAAACTGTTGGACCCGAACCATTAGACCAAACCGTCCGACCCGACAGTCTTAGACCCTCCAAACTGTTGGACCCGAACCATTGGACCAAACCGTCTAACCCGACCATCCCGGAACTTCGAAACGATCCGTCCGGAAGAAGGTCCGGATCTCCTCTAGTTGTACCGAACCACCCAATCAAACCGTCCAACCCGACCGTCTCAGACCCTCCAAACTGTTGGTCCCAAACCATCCGACCAAACACGACCGTCCCGGAACATACAAACGGTCCATCCGGAAGAAGGTCTGGATCTCCTCTAGTTGTCCCGAACCATCCGACCAACCCGACCACCCCGGGCCCTCCGAACTGATGGTCCCGAACCATCCGACCAAACCATCCAACCCGACCATCTCGGACCATCCAAACTGTTGGTCCTGAACCATCCGACCGAACCGTCCAACCCGACCGTCTCGGACCCTCCAAACTGTTGGTTCCGAACCATCCGACCAAACCGTCCAACCCGACCGACTCGGACCCTCCAAACTGGTGGTCCCGAACCATCTGACCAAACCCTCCAACCCGACCGTCCCGGACCCTCCAAACTGTTGGTCCCGAACTATCCGACCAAACCGTCCAACCCGACCGTCTTAGACCCTCCAAACTGTTGGTCCCGAATCATCCGACCAAACTGTCCGACCCGACTGTCCCGGACCTTCCAAACGGTCCGTCCGGAAGAATGTCCGGCCCTCCTCTAGTTTTCTCGAACCATCCGACCAAAACCATCCAACCCGACCGTCTCGGACCCTCCAAACTGTTGGTCCCGAACCATCCGACCAAACCGTCCAACCCGACCGTCCCGGGCCCTCCAAACTGTTGGTTCCGAACCATCTGACCAAACCGTCCAACCCGACCGTCCCGGACCTTCCAGACGGTCCGTGCGGAAGAAGGACTGGTTCTCCTCTAGTTCTCCCGAACTATCCGACCAAACCATCCAACCCGACCGTCTCGGACTTTCAAAACTGTTGGTCCTGAAGCATCCGACCAAACCGTCCAACCCGACCGTCTCGGACCCTCCAAACTGTTGGTTCCGAACCATCCGACCAAACCCTCCAACCCGACCGTCTCGGACCCTCCAAACTGTTGCTCCCGAACCATCCGACCAAACCGCCTAACACGACCGTCTCGGACCCTCCAAACTGCTGGTCCCAAACTTCGAAACGGTCCGTCCGGAAGAAGGTCCGGTTCTCCTCTAGTTCTCCCGAAGCATCCGACCAAACCGTCCAACCCGACCGTCTCGGACCCTCCAAACTGTTGGTCCCGAACCATCCGACCAAACCCGACCATCCCGGAACATACAAACGGTACGTACGTCCGGAAGAAGGTCCGGATCTCCTCTAGTTGTCCCAAACCATCCGACCAACCCGACCACCCCGGGCCCTCCGAACTATTGGTCCCGAACCATCCGACCAAACCATCCAACCCGACCATCTCGGGCCTTCCAAACTGTTGGTCCTAAACCATCCGACCGAACCGTCCAACCCGACCGTTTCGGACCCTCCAAACTGTTGGTTCCGAACCATCCGACCAAACCGTCCAACCCGACCGTCCCAGGAACCTCCAAACTGTTGGTCCTGAATCATCCGACCAAACCATCCAATCTGACCGTCTCGGACCCTCCAAACAGTTGGTCCCGAACAATCCGACCAAACCGTCAAACCCGACCGTCTCGGGCCCTCCAAACGGTTGGTCCCGAATCATCCGACCAAACCGTCCAACCCGACCGTCCCGGGACTTCCAGACGGTCCGTCCGGAGGAATGTCCGGCTCGCCTCTAGTTGTCCCGAACCATCCGACCAAACCATCCAACTCGACCGTCCCGGACCCTCCAAACTGTTGGTCCCGAACCTTCCAATCGGTCCGTCCGGAAGAAGGTCCGGTTCCCCTCTAGTTCTCCCGTACCATCCGACCAAACCATCCAACCCGACCTTCTCGGACCTTCCAAACTGTTGGTCCTGAACCATCCGACCGAACCGTCCAACCCGACCGACCCGGACCCTCCAAACTGTTTGTCCCGAACCATCCGACCAAACCCTCCAACACGACCGTCTCGGACCCTCCAAAACTGTTGGTCCCTAGCCATCCGACCAAACTGTCCTACCCGACCGTCCCGGGCCCTCCAAACGGCCCGTCCGGAAGAAGGTCCGGGCTCTCCCCTAGTTCTCCCGAACCATCCGACCAAACCATCCAACCCGACCGTCCCGGACCCTCCAAACTGTTGGTGCCGAAATATCCGACCAAACCATCCAACCCGACCGTCTTGGACCCTCCAAACTGTTGGACCCGAACCATTAGACCAAACCGTCCAACCCGACCGTCTTAGACCCTCCAAACTGTTGGACACGAACCATTAGACCAAACCGTCCAACCCAACCGTCCCGGAATTTCCAAACGATCCGTCCGGAAGAAGGTCCGGATCTCCTCTAGTTGTACCGAACCACCCAATCAAACCGTCCAACCCGACCGTCTCAGACCCACCAAACTGTTGGTCCCAAACCATCCGACCAAACACGACCGTCCCGGAACATACAAACGGTCCATCCGGAAGAAGGTCCGGATCTCCTCTAGTTGTCCCGAACCATCCGACCAACCCGACCACCCCGGGCCCTCCGAACTGTTGGTCCCGAACCATCCGACCACACCATCCAACCCGACCATCTCGGACCTTCCAAACTGTTGGTCCTGAACCATCCGACCGAACCGTCCAACCCGACCGTCTCGGACCCTCCAAACTGTTGATTCCGAACCATCCGACCAAACCGTCCAACCCGACCGACTCGGACCCTCCAAACTGGTGGTCCCGAACCATCTGATCAAATCCTCCAACCCGACCGTTCCGGACCCTCCAAACTGTTGGTCCCGAACTATCCGACCAAACTGTCCAACCCAACCGTCTTAGACCCTCCAAACTGTTTGTCCCGAACCATCCGACCAAACTGTCCGACCCGACTGTCCCGGACCTTCCAAACGGTCCGTCCGGAAGAATGTCCGGCCCTCCTCTTGTTCTCTCAAACCATCCAACCAAACCATCCAACCCTACCGTCTCGGACCCTCCAAACTGTTGGTCCCGAACCATCCGACCAAACCGTCTAACCAGACCGTCCCGGGCCCTCCAAACTGTTGGTCCCGAACCATCCGACCAAACCGTCCAACCCGACCATCCCGGACCTTCCAGACGGTCCGTGCGGAAGAAGGTCTGGTTCTCCTCTCGTTCTCCCGAAGCATCCGAGCAAACCGTCCGACCCGACCGTCTCGGACCCTCCAAACTGTTGGTCCCGAACCATCCGACCAAACCAGACCATCCCGGAACATACAAACGGTCCGTCCGGAAGAAGGTCCGGATCTCCTCTAGTTGTCCCGAACCATCCGACCAACCCGACCACCTCGGGCCCTCCGAACTGTTGGTCCCGAACCATCCGACCAAACCATCCAACCCGACAGTCTCGGACCTTCCAAACTGTTGGTCCTGCACCATCCGACCGAACCGTCCAACCCGACCGTCTCGGACCCTCCACACTGTTGGTTCCGAACCATCCGACCAAACCCTCCAACCCAACCATCTATGTCCGTCCAAACCGTTAGTCCCGAACCATCCGACCAAACCGTCCAACCCGACCGTCCCAGGACCCTCCAAACTGTTGGTCCTGAATCATCCGACCAAACCATCCAATCCGACCGTCTCGGACCCTCCAAACAGTTGGTCCCGAACCTTCCGACCAAACCGTCAAACCCGACCGTCCCGGGCCCTCCAAACGGTTGGTCCCGAACCATCCGACCAAACCGTCCAACCCGACCGTCCCGGAACTTCCAAACAGTCCGTCCGGAAGAATGTCCGGCTCGCCTCTAGTTGTCCCGAACCATCCGACCAAACCATCCAACCCGACCGTCCCGGACCCTCCAAACTGTTGGTTCCGAACCATCTGACCAAACCGTCCAACCCGACCGTCCCGAACGTTCCAATCGGTCCGTCCGGAAGAAGGTCCGGTTCCCCTCTAGTTCTCCCGTACCATCCGACGAAACCATCCAACCCGACCTTCTCGGACCTTCCAAACTGTTGGTCCTGAACCATCCGACCGAACCGTCCAACCCGACCGACCCGGACCCTCCAAATTGTTGGTCCCTAGCCATCCGACCAAACCGTCCTACCCGACCGTCCCGGGCCCACCAAATGGTCCGTCCGGAAGAAGGTCCGGCTCTCCCCTAATTCTCCTGAACCATCCGACTAAACCATCCAACCCGACCGTGCCGGACCCTCCAAACTGTTGGTCCTGAACTATCCGACCAAACCGTCCAACCCGACCGTCTTGGACCCTCCAAACTGTTGGACCCGAACCATTAGACCAAACCGTCCGACCCGACAGTCTTAGACCCTCCAAACTGTTGGACCCGAACCATTGGACCAAACCGTCCAACCCGACCATCCCGGAACTTCGAAACGATCCGTCCGGAAGAAGGTCCGGATCTCCTCTAGTTGTACCGAACCACCCAATCAAACCGTCCAACCCGACCGTCTCAGACCCTCCAAACTGTTGGTCCCAAACCATCCGACCAAACACGACCGTCCCGGAACATACAAACGGTCCATCCGGAAGAAGGTCTGGATCTCCTCTAGTTGTCCCGAACCATCCGACCAACCCGACCACCCCGGGCCCTCCGAACTGATGGTCCCGAACCATCCGACCAAACCATCCAACCCGACCATCTCGGACCATCCAAACTGTTGGTCCTGAACCATCCGACCGAACCGTCCAACCCGACCGTCTCGGACCCTCCAAACTGTTGGTTCCGAACCATCCGACCAAACCGTCCAACCCGACCGACTCGGACCCTCCAAACTGGTGGTCCCGAACCATCTGACCAAACCCTCCAACCCGACCGTCCCGGACCCTCCAAACTGTTGGTCCCGAACTATCCGACCAAACCGTCCAACCCGACCGTCTTAGACCCTCCAAACTGTTGGTCCCGAATCATCCGACCAAACTGTCCGACCCGACTGTCCCGGACCTTCCAAACGGTCCGTCCGGAAGAATGTCCGGCCCTCCTCTAGTTTTCTCGAACCATCCGACCAAACCATCCAACCCGACCGTATCGGACCCTCCAAACTGTTGGTCCCGAACCATCCGACCAAACCGTCCAACCCGACCGTCCCGGGCCCTCCAAACTGTTGGTTCCGAACCATCTGACCAAACCGTCCAACCCGACCGTCCCGGACCTTCCAGACGGTCCGTGCGGAAGAAGGACTGGTTCTCCTCTAGTTCTCCCGAACTATCCGACCAAACCATCCAACCCGACCGTCTCGGACTTTCAAAACTGTTGGTCCTGAAGCATCCGACCAAACCGTCCAACCCGACCGTCTCGGACCCTCCAAACTGTTGGTTCCGAACCATCCGACCAAACCCTCCAACCCGACCGTCTCGGACCCTCCAAACTGTTGCTCCCGAACCATCCGACCAAACCGCCTAACACGACCGTCTCGGACCCTCCAAACTGCTGGTCCCAAACTTCGAAACGGTCCGTCCGGAAGAAGGTCCGGTTCTCCTCTAGTTCTCCCGAAGCATCCGACCAAACCGTCCAACCCGACCGTCTCGGACCCTCCAAACTGTTGGTCCCGAACCATCCGACCAAACCCGACCATCCCGGAACATACAAACGGTACGTACGTCCGGAAGAAGGTCCGGATCTCCTCTAGTTGTCCCAAACCATCCGACCAACCCGACCACCCCGGGCCCTCCGAACTATTGGTCCCGAACCATCCGACCAAACCATCCAACCCGACCATCTCGGGCCTTCCAAACTGTTGGTCCTGAACCATCCGACCGAACCGTCCAACCCGACCGTTTCGGACCCTCCAAACTGTTGGTTCCGAACCATCCGACCAAACCGTCCAACCCGACCGTCCCAGGAACCTCCAAACTGTTGGTCCTGAATCATCCGACCAAACCATCCAATCTGACCGTCTCGGACCCTCCAAACAGTTGGTCCCGAACAATCCGACCAAACCGTCAAACCCGACCGTCTCGGGCCCTCCAAACGGTTGGTCCCGAATCATCCGACCAAACCGTCCAACCCGACCGTCCCGGGACTTCCAGACGGTCCGTCCGGAGGAATGTCCGGCTCGCCTCTAGTTGTCCCGAACCATCCGACCAAACCATCCAACTCGACCGTCCCGGACCCTCCAAACTGTTGGTCCCGAACCTTCCAATCGGTCCGTCCGGAAGAAGGTCCGGTTCCCCTCTAGTTCTCCCGTACCATCCGACCAAACCATCCAACCCGACCTTCTCGGACCTTCCAAACTGTTGGTCCTGAACCATCCGACCGAACCGTCCAACCCGACCGACCCGGACCCTCCAAACTGTTTGTCCCGAACCATCCGACCAAACCCTCCAACCCGACCGTCTCGGACCCTCCAAACTGTTGGTCCCTAGCCATCCGACCAAACTGTCCTACCCGACCGTCCCGGGCCCTCCAAACGGCCCGTCCGGAAGAAGGTCCGGGCTCTCCCCTAGTTCTCCCGAACCATCCGACCAAACCATCCAACCCGACCGTCCCGGACCCTCCAAACTGTTGGTGCCGAAATATCCGACCAAACCATCCAACCCGACCGTCTTGGACCCTCCAAACTGTTGGACCCGAACCATTAGACCAAACCGTCCAACCCGACCGTCTTAGACCCTCCAAACTGTTGGACACGAACCATTAGACCAAACCGTCCAACCCAACCGTCCCGGAATTTCCAAACGATCCGTCCGGAAGAAGGTCCGGATCTCCTCTAGTTGTACCGAACCACCCAATCAAACCGTCCAACCCGACCGTCTCAGACCCTCCAAACTGTTGGTCCCAAACCATCCGACCAAACACGACCGTCCCGGAACATACAAACGGTCCATCCGGAAGAAGGTCCGGATCTCCTCTAGTTGTCCCGAACCATCCGACCAACCCGACCACCCCGGGCCCTCCGAACTGTTGGTCCCGAACCATCCGACCACACCATCCAACCCGACCATCTCGGACCTTCCAAACTGTTGGTCCTGAACCATCCGACCGAACCGTCCAACCCGACCGTCTCGGACCCTCCAAACTGTTGATTCCGAACCATCCGACCAAACCGTCCAACCCGACCGACTCGGACCCTCCAAACTGGTGGTCCCGAACCATCTGATCAAATCCTCCAACCCGACCGTTCCGGACCCTCCAAACTGTTGGTCCCGAACTATCCGACCAAACTGTCCAACCCAACCGTCTTAGACCCTCCAAACTGTTTGTCCCGAACCATCCGACCAAACTGTCCGACCCGACTGTCCCGGACCTTCCAAACGGTCCGTCCGGAAGAATGTCCGGCCCTCCTCTTGTTCTCTCAAACCATCCAACCAAACCATCCAACCCTACCGTCTCGGACCCTCCAAACTGTTGGTCCCGAACCATCCGACCAAACCGTCTAACCAGACCGTCCCGGGCCCTCCAAACTGTTGGTCCCGAACCATCCGACCAAACCGTCCAACCCGACCATCCCGGACCTTCCAGACGGTCCGTGCGGAAGAAGGTCTGGTTCTCCTCTAGTTCTCCCGAACCATCCGACCAAACCATCCAACCCGACCATCTCGGACCCTCCCAACTGTTGGTCTCGAACCATCCGACCAAACCCTCCAACCCAACAGTCTCGGACCCCCCAAACTTTTGCTCCTGAACCATCCGACCAAACCGCCTAACACGACCGTCTCGGACCCTCCAAACTGCTGGTCCCAAACTTCGAAACGGTCCATCCGGAGGAAGGTCCGGTTCTCCTCTAGTTCTCCCGAAGCATCCGACCAAACCGTCCAACCCGACCGTCTCGGACCCTCCAAACTGTTGGTCCCGAACCATCCGACCAAACCCGACCATCCCGGAACGTACAAACGGTCCGGCCGGAAGAAGGTCCGGATCTCCTCTAGTTGTCCCGAACCATCCGACCAACCCGACCACCCCGGGCCCTCCGAACTGTTGGTCCCGAACCATCCGACCAAACCATCCAACCCGACCATCTCGGACCTTCCAAACTGTTGGTCCTGAATCATCCGACCGAACCGTCCAACCCGACCGTCTCGGACCCTCCAAACTGTTGGTTCCGAACCATCCGACCAAACCCTCCAACCCAACCGTCTCTGACGCTCCAAACAGTTGGTCCCGAACCATCCGACCAAACCGTCCAACCCGACCGTCCCAGGACCCTCCAAACTGTTGGTCCTGAATCATCCGACCAAACCATCCAATCCGACCGTCTCGGACCCTCCAAACAGTTGGTCCCGAACCATCCGACCAAACCGTCAAACCCGACCGTCCCGGGCCCTCCAAACGGTTGGTCCCGAACCATCCGACCAAACCGTCCAACCCGACCGTCCCGGAACTTCCAAACGGTCCGTCCGGAAGAATGTCCGGCTCGCCTCTAGTTGTCCCGAACCATCCAACCAAACCATCCAACCCGACCGTCCCGGACCCTCCAAACTGTTGGTCCCGAACCATCTTGATGAGAATGGCCCTAGGAGTCACACAAGTCCATCCTCATCAATTGACATTCCAATACCCCAGGCTCAACAAGGACCCATGACAAGGGCAAGAACTCGACAAATCGCTCAACAGGTGAATCTTTTCCTTAATGAATGCCCACTAGATTTGAGCTTGAATGGTGTGCTACCTAATGCCTTGATCATTTGCACACTTAGGTTTGAGGAAAAGGACTTGGAGGAAGTTTCAGAAGACAATCCCGATGCTACCGATTTCCAAACCGGAGCTTCCGACTTCCCTGCTCAACCGTAAAGTCTTCAGCTGTAAAGTCTTCAACCTCCCTGAAGAACTTGAAGACTCAAGACAGAAGGCAATCCCGGAACTACCGACTTCCTGAAACCGGACGCACCGAGTTCCCCAAATCGAAGAAGTCCAGAAGACGATTCCGGTGCTACCGACTTCCAAAACCGGACGCACCGAGTCTTCAAACAAAAACAAAGAACTCCAGAAGACCATTCCGGTGCCACCGACTTTTAAACCGGATGTACCGAGTTCCCAAGTCGAAGCAGCTTCCGAGTACAGAAGCCAATCCCGGTGCTACCGATTTCCAAATCCGGCATCACCGATTTGTCTTTCTGAACTCAGATATTTAAGATTTCTTTGTACTGTTTTGAACCATCATACTGTAGCTATGTGTACTGTAGCACGCGCACTGTGTACTATAGCACGCGCATGTACTGTAGCGGCCGTCTTACTGTAGCATAACTTAGTCATTAAGTCATATAATCCTCTATAAATATGAGGACCTCTCCCCATGTAAAGACTAGTGAAGAATTTCAGAATTGAAGAGAACTCTTGTTCCTCTAGAGTGTGAGTTATTTCCACCTCAAGGGAATAGGGAGTTATCTGAGTTTGCTACTCCGTTGTTCTTGTGATTTCTTCGAAGATTGCTTGAACACGTTGCTCCACGTTAGTGAGTAACAAAGGGCCGAAGTGTGTGGTTGGGTGAATCGAGTGCTGCAGGCTTCCGTAATCAAGACGGTGGTTGGCCGTGTCATTCATCAGGCTTCACAGGCTAGTTATCCAGGATCCTACGTCGTGAAAATCGGGCAAACTTTGGATTTGATCATCCTTCTTCAGGGTGGTTCACATCATCTGGTATCAGAGCTCGAGGTTGACACGGTAGGATTTGTATCTTTACTTTGTGTTGTTTCTTCCTATCCAGAAAAAGCCACACAAAAATATTGTTCTTCAAACCCGTAGTTTCAATTGAAAACTTCAGTGAGTTTTGCTAGGTTTTAATCCATTAGAATCTTGCTTACTTGCTGATCACAAAAATATATTCTTCACTCCAATCTTCTGAATCTTTGAGTAATCACATCATCTATCCATTACTCAATACTTTGCATACCTATAAGGTCTAGCTTACAAAGATTGTTTGGGCTTTGCATATTTGATATCATTCCTAGAACTCAAATTAAGAGTTACTTTTTCTTGTTAAGCCCTTGTTGAAGAATTGACCTTGGTACAAAAGAAAGAAGAGAAAAGAAAAAGAAGGAAAAGAAAAAAAAATCAGTACCAATCAAAAGAGAAAGAAGAAAGAGCCTTGGTCAATATCTTCTGGCATTGCTTACAATTCAAAAGCTAAGCAAAATCTGTGATCTCCTGTGCAAATCCATAGCCCAATAACAAGTGCAATCAAGCTTTTGTCTTTCCAACCACTTTGCATTGAGTCACATAATCACATCATCTTTTCCACCCAAAATTTTGTGATCACGAAGAAGTATTGAATTTCTAGTGTGGATTACTACTTATCATTACAATACCTAGAATTTCAGTTGCATAGGTAATACACTAACCTTCCAAGCTCCAGCAAGATAGCCATTGTCTTATTACAGCACTTGGGCCTTGATTCACTCGATTCATCACCTTCACCCTTGTACTACTACTGAAGCACACGTTGTTCTTCAACCGAAGAAGTCGTCATAAGAACTTCGGTAAGCAAAGGGAAGGGACTGAGTGAACCCACATCCAAATAGTTAAATTGTGCTATTTCTTTGCTTTGAGCTAACCATGGCAGGAACCGAAGAAAACCCCGCTTTTATTACTCGAACTGACCTCGAGAAGCTCACCAACGACTTCAACGAGCAATTGAATGAAAATATGAGCATTCTTCGAAAGGAGATCCTCACCGAGGTAGGTTCAGAGCTACGCAAGCAATTGGCGGGAGAAGCTAGTGTCCATGGTGAGGAAGAAGAACTAGATGAAACCGACGAAGAAGCTGCAGCACGAATAGCACGCGAAGCTCAGTACCGAAGACGACGAGCTGCTGCTTCTTCAGCACCACCTCCTCCACCCGGTCAAGGAAACAACCCTGCTGCCCCTTTCCGCATCTACCGCAATGATGCCTACCAACAAAGACGCCATGATGATCATCATCAAGAAGAGAAATTCGGCAGACTCAAATTTACCATTCCCAGGTTTGAAGGTAATTCCGATCCCGATGCTTATTTAACATGGGAATTGAAGGTAGATAAGATCTTCCGGATGCACAACTATTCGGAGGAGAAGAAGCTTGCAATGGCCGCTTTGGAATTTGATGGCTATGCTCTTATTTGGTGGGAGCAAGTCCAAAACCAAAGAGAAGAATATGGCGAGCCACCAATCTCCACATGGGTCGAAATGAAGAAAGAAATGAAAACAAGGTTTGTGCCTTTACATTATAAACGTAATTTATTTGACAAACTACAAGCTTTGACACAGGGTCCTAGTACCGTGGAGGAATACTATAAAGGCATGGAACAAGCCATGATTCGGGCAAGTGTTCGAGAAGACGAAGAGCAAACTCTGTCCCGCTTCTTGCATGGTCTTCGCCATGATATCAAACGCATTGTGGTTTACCAACCCTACCAAACCGTGGTTGAGTTGGTGCATCAAGCAGAAAAGGCCGAACGACAACTACAAGAAGATGCTAAATATGCCAAATCAAGATCGACACCATCATTTAGCTTGAAGGCTCCTTCATATGCACCCAAAGCTCGTTTTGGTTTGGGTAGAGGTACATCTTCAACTAGTAATTCATTTGCTTCTAACACTAGTCCCTCTTCTGTGGCAAAGTCAGCCCCTTATCCAGGCAAGGAGAAGCCTACCACCTCCACAACTTCATCAAGTGGATCCACTACTCGATCAAGGGAGATTGTATGCTTCAAATGTCAAGGACGAGGACACATCTCAAGAGAGTGCCCCAATAACAGAGTCATGTTGATCAATGAAGATGGAGAATACATCTCAGGAGATGAAGAAGAGGCAGAACCCACTACAGATGAAGAAAGAGTTGAAGATGCTCAAGAAGAAAGGCAAGACTACGCCGGTTGTACTTTTGAGACTGGAAGTGCGCTTGTTGTCACTAAGATCCTCAGTGTGCAACACCAAGAAGACGAGCACCCACAAAGATCCAATCTCTTTCAAACACAAGCTAAGGTAAATGACAAGGTAGTCAAGTTAATTATCGATGGAGGTAGTTGTCATAACCTTGCTAGTAAAGAGATGTGTGATAAACTTGGATTGAAATTGATCAAGCATCCCCACCCATACAATGTTCAATGGCTTAGTGATTTTGGCAGTGTTAAAATACAACACATGGTTAATGTCACATTTAGAATCAAAGATTATGTTGAAACCATTACTTGTGATGTTGTGCCTATGACTGTATGCCATATACTTTTGGGAAGGCCTTGGTTTTATGATAGATATGTCACACATGATGGAACAACCAATACCTACATGTTCAAGATAGGAGAAAGAAATATGAAACTGTTTCCAATGACTCCTAATCAAATTCTTGCTCAACACATGCAAAAGAAAGTGGAAGCAAAATTGGGAGATGACAAAATTAATTTGAAAGGAAGAATAGATAAGGAAGACAAGAAATTAGTCATGATCACTAATAAACTGAATATCAAGGAGATGAGAAATAGTTCTGAAACTATGTATGTTGTTCTCATCTACAAGGATACTTTGACTACGACTAACGATCTCACCAATCTTCCTAGTGTTGTTTCAAAAGTTTTGCAGGATTATCAAGATGTGTTTCCTGAAGAAATACCTGCCGGACTTCCTCCCATGAGAGGCATTGAGCATCAAATTGATCTCATTCCAGGAGCTTCACTTCCAAACCGTCCTCCATACCGCGTCAATCCGGAGGAAACAAAGGAAATCCAGAATCAAGTCCAAGGACTACTTGAGAAAGGGTATGTTCGAGAAAGCTTAAGTCCTTGTGCTGTTCCCGTAATTTTAGTACCTAAAAAGGATGGACATGGAGAATGTGCATCGATTGTCGTGCCATTAATAACATAACTGTTAGGTATCGTCATCCCATCCCTAGGCTTGATGATATGCTAGATGAACTTAGTGGTTCTAATATATTCTCCAAAATTGATTTAAAAAGTGGCTACCACCAAATTAGAGTTAAACTTGGAGATGAATGGAAAACAGCTTTTAAGACTAAATTTGGTTTGTATGAATGGTTGGTTATGCCATTTGGCTTGACTAATGCCCCTAGTACATTCATGAGATTAATGAATCATGTTTTAAGAGCTTTCATTGGTAGATTTGTGGTAGTATACTTTGATGACATATTAATCTATAGCAAATCCATGGATGAACATGTTAAACATATGACACAAGTACTAGAAGTGCTAAGGAAAGAACATTTGTATGCAAATCTTGAAAAGTGCACTTTTTGTACAAATAAAGTTGTCTTCTTAGGCTTTGTTGTTTCAAGTCAAGGAGTTGAGGTTGATGAATCTAAGATAGAGGCTATTAAGAATTGGCCTACTCCTTTGAATGTTAGCCAAATAAGAAGCTTTCATGGATTAGCTGGGTTTTATCGCCGCTTTGTAAAAGACTTTAGCACTATTGCTGCTCCATTAAATGAATTAACTAAAAAGGGAGTTCATTTCCAATGGGGTAATTCTCAAGAAAAAGCTTTTCAAGTATTGAAGAAGCGGTTGACTGAAGCACCTTTACTTGCTTTGCCTGTTTCACTAAGACTTTTGAAATAGAATGTGATGCTAGTGGAATTGGCATTGCAGGTTTCTTATGCAAGAAGGTAAACCAATTGCATACTTTAGCGAAAAACTAAGTGGTGCACAATTGAATTATCCTGTGTATGATAAAGAGTTATATGCATTGGTTCGCGTACTTGAAATATGGCAACATTATCTATGGCCTAAAGAATTTGTGATACATTCTGATCATGAAGCATTGAAATATTTGAAAGGCCAAGCTAAACTTAACCGAAGACATGCCAAATGGGTAGAATTTATTGAAAGTTTCCCATATGTTGTCAAGTACAAGAAAGGAAAGGATAACATCGTAGCTGATGCCCTATCAAGAAAACATGCACTTTTGACTCAACTAGAGGTGAATGTCCCAGGATTAGAAAGTTTGAAAGATTTATATACCAATGATCAAGAATTTTCAGAACCTTTCTCTCATTGCCACAATGGAAAAGGATGGGACAAATACCATGTGCATGATGGATTCTTATTTTACACTAACAAGCTTTGTGTTCCCGAGTCGTCCGTTCGCTTGCTTCTATTGCAGGAATCTCATGCGGGAGGACTCATGGGACACTTTGGGATGGCCAAGACGTATGCAATGCTAGCTGATCATTTCTATTGGCCAAAGATACGAAGAGACTTCGAACGGTTTGTGCGAAGATGTGTCACATGCCACAAAGCTAAGTCTAAGCTTAACCCTTCCGCCCAAACCATCCAACCGAACCTCCCGGACCCTCCAAACTGTTGGTCCCGAACCATCCGACCAAATCGTCCAACCCGACCGTCTCGGACGCTCCAAAACTGTTGGTCCCGAACCATCCCACCAAACTATTGGTCCCAAACCATCCGACCAAACCCGACTGTCCCGGAACATACAAACGGTCCGTCCGGAAGAAGGTCCGGATCTCCTCTAGTTATCCCGAACCATCCGACCAAACCGTCCAACCCGATCGTCCCAGAAATTCCAAACGGTACGTCCGGAAGAAGGTCCGGATCTCCTCTAGCTGTCCTGAACCATCCGACCAAACCGTCCAACACGACCGTCCCGGACCATCCAAACGATCCGTCCGGAAGAATGTCCGGCTCTCCTCTAGTTCTCCCGAACCATCCGACCAAAACCGTCCAACCCGATTGTCCCGGACCTTCCAAACGATCCGTCCGGAAGAAGGTCCGGCTCTCCTCTAGTTCTCTCGAACCATCCACCCAAACCATCCAACCGGACCTCCCGGACGCTCCAAACTATTGGTCCCGAACCATCCAACCAAATCGTCCAACCCGACCGTCTCGGACGCTCCAAACTGTTGGTCCGGAACCAACCGACCAAACTCGACTGTCTCGGAACATACAAACGGTCCGTCCGGAAGATGGTTCGGATCTCCTCTAGTTGTCCTGAACCATCCAACCAAACCGTCCAACCCGACCGTCTCAGACCCTCCAAACTGTTGGTCCCGAACCATCTAACAAAACCGCCCAACCCAACTGTTCCGGAAGCACCAACTGGTCTGTCCAGAAGCTCCAGATCTCCTCTAATTGTCCCAAACCATCCGACCAAACCGTCCAATCTGACCGTCCCGGATCTTCCAAACGGTCCGTCCGGAAGAAGGGCCGGTTCTCCTCTAGTTCTCCCGAACCATCTGACCAAACCATCCAACCCGACCATCCTGGACCCTCCAAACTGTTGGTCCCGAACCATCCGACCAAACCCGACTGTCCCGGAACATACAAACGGTCCATCCGGAAGAAGGTCCGGATCTCCTCTAGTTGTCCCGAACCATCCGACCAAACCGTCCAACCCGATTGTCCTGGAAATTCCAAACGGTCCGTCCGGAAGAAGGTCCGGATCTCCTCTAGCTGTCCCGAACTATACGACCAAACCGTCCAACCCGACCGTCTCAGACCCTCCAAAACTGTTGGTCCCGAACCATCCCACCAAACCCTCCAACCCAACCGTCCCGGACCTTCCAAACGGTCCGTCCGGAAGAACGTCCGGCTCTCCTCTAGTTGTCCCGAACTATCCGACCAAACCGTGCAACCCGACTGTCCCGAAACTTCCAAGCGGTCCGTCCCGAAGAAGGTCCTGATCTCCTCTAGTTGTCCCGAACCATCCAACCAAACCGTCCAACCCGACCGTCTCAGACCCTCCAAACTGTTAGTCCCGAACCATCCGACCAAACTGTCCAACCCGATCGTCCCGGAACATCCAAACGGTCCGTTCGGAAGAAGGTCAGGATCTCCTCTAACTGTCCCGAACCATCCGACCAAGCCGTCGAACCCGACCGTCCCGGACCTTCCAAACGGTCCATCCGGAAGAAGGTCCGGTTCCCTTCTAGTTCTTCCGAAACATCCAACCAAACAATCCAACCCGACCGTCCCGGACCCTCCAAAGAGTTGGTCCCGAACCATCTGACCAAACCGTCCAACCCGACCGTCGCGGACCCTCCAAACGGTCCGTCCGGAGGAAGGTCCTGCTCTCCTCTAGTTCTCCCGAACCATCCGACCAAACCGTCCAACCCGATCGTCCCGGACCCTCCGAACTGTTGGTCCCGAACCATCCGACCAAATCGTCCAACCCGACCGTCAAGGACGCTCCAAACTGTTGGTCCCGAAACATCCGACCAAACCGTCCAACCCGACCGTCTCGGACCCTCCAAACTGTTAGACCTGAACCATCCGACCAAACCGTCCAACCCGACCATCCCGGGCCCTCCAAACTATTGGTCCCGAACCATCCGACCAAACCGTCCAACCCGACCGTCCCGGACCTTCCAAACGGTCCGTGAGAAAGAAGGTCCAGTCCGTCCGGAAGAAGGTCCGGATCTCCTCTAGTTGTCCCGAACCATCCGACCAGACCGTCCAACCCGATCCTCCGGAAAACTTCCAAACGGTCCGTCTCGGAAGAAGGTATGGATCTCCTCTACTTGGCCCGAACCATCCGACCAAACCGTCCAACCCGATCGTCCCGGAACTTCCAAACGGTCCGTCCGGGAAGATGGTCCTGATCTCCTCTACTTGGCCCGGACCATCCGACCAAACCGTCCAACCCGACCGCCCAAAACTTCCAAACGGTCCGTCCGGAAGAAGGTCCTGATCTCCTCTAGTTGTCCCGAACCATCCGACCAAATCGTCCAACCCAACTGTCCCGAACTTCCAAACGGTCCGTCCCGAAGAAGGTCCTGATCACCTCTAGTTGTCCCGAACCATCCAACCAAACCATCCAACCGGACCATCTCAGACCCTCCAAACTGTTGGTCCTAAACCATCCGACCAAACCGTCCAACCCGATCGTCCCGGAACATCCAAACGGTCCGTCTGGAAGAAGGTCCGGATCTACTCTAGCTGTCCCGAACCATCCGACCAAACCGTCCAACCCGACCGTCCCGGACCTTCCAAACGGTCCGTCCGGAGGAATGTCCGGTGCTCCTCTAGTTCTCCCGAACCATGCGACCAAACCGTCCAACCCGACCGTCTCGGACCCTCCAAACTGTTGGTCCCGAACCATCCGACGAAACCGTCCGACCCGACCGTCCCGGACCTTCCAAACGGTCCGTCCGGAAGAATGTCCGGTTCTCCTCTAGTTGTCCGGAACCATCCGACCAAACCATCAAACCCGACTGTCCTGAAACTTCCGAACGGTCCGTCCAGAAAAAGGTCCGGTTCTCCTCTAGTTCTCCCAAACCATCCAACCAAACAATCCAACCCGACCGTCCCGGACCCTCCAAATAGTTGGTCCCGAACCATCCGACCAAACCGTCCAACCTGACCGTCGCGGACCCTCCAAACGGTCCGTCCAGAAGAAGGTCCGGCTCTTCTCTATTTCTCCCAAACCTTCCGACCAAACTGTCCAACCCGACCGTCCCGGGCCCTTCAAATTGATGGTCCCAACACATCCGACCAAACCGTCCAACCCGACTGTCCCGGACCTTCCAAACGATCCGTCCGCAACAAGGTCCGGCTCTCCTCTAGTTCTCCCGAACCATCCGCCCAAACCATCCAACCGAACCTCCCGGACCCTCCAAACTGTTGGTCCCGAACCATTCGACCAAATCGTCCAACCCGACCGTCTCGGACGCTCCAAACTGTTGGTCCCGAACCATCCCACCAAACTATTGGTCCCAAACCATCCGACCAAACCCGACTGTCCCGGAACATACAAACGGTCCGTCCGGAAGAAGGTCCGGCTCTCCGCTAGTTCTCTCGAACCATCCGACCAAACCGTCCAACCCGACTGTCCCGAAACATCCAAGCGGTCCGTCCCGAAGAAGGTCCTGATCTCCTCTAGTTGTCTCGAACCATCCAACCAAACCGTCCAACCCGACCGTCTCAGACCCTCCAAACTGTTGGTCCCGAACCATCCGACCAACTGTCGAACCCGACCGTCCCGGACCTTCCAAACGGTTCATCCGGAAGAAGGTCCGGTTCTCTTCTAGTTTTTCCGAAACATCCAACCAAACAATCCAACCAGACCGTCCCGGACCCTCCAAACAGTTGGTCCCGAACCATCTGACCAAACCGTCCAACCCGACCGTCGCGGACCCTCCAAACGGTCCGTCCGGAAGAAGGTCCTGCTCTCCTCTAGTTCTCCCGAACCATCCGACCAAACCGTCCAACCCGACCGTCCCGGGCCCTCCAAACTGCTGGTCCCAAAACATCCGACCAAACCGTCCAACCCGACCATCCCGGAACTTCCAAATGATCCGTCCGGAAGAAGGTCCGGCTCTCTACTAGTTATCCCATACCATCCGACCAAACCGTCCAACCCGATCGTCCCGGACCCTCCGAACTGTTGGTCCCGAACCATCCGACCAAATCGTCCAACCCGACCGTCTAGGACGCTCCAAACTGTTGGTCCCGAACCATCCGACCAAACCATCCACCACGACCGTCTCTGACCCTCCAAACTGTTCGTCCCGAACCATCCGACCAAACCGTCCAACCCGACCGTCTCGGACCCTCCAAACAATTGGTCCCGAACCATCCGACCATACCGTCCAACCCGACCGTCCCGGACCCCCAAAAGGTTGGTCCCGAAGCATACGACCAAACCGTCCAACCCGACAGTCCCGGACCCTCCATACAGTTGGTCCCAAACCATCCAACCAAATCGTCCAACCCGGCCGTCTCGGACGCTGCAAACTGTTGGTCCCGAACCATCCGACCAAACCGTCCAACCTGACCGTCGCGGACCCTCCAAACGGTCCGTCCAGAAGAAGGTCCGGCTCTTCTCTATTTCTCCCGAACCTTCCGACCAAACTGTCCAACCCGACCGTCCCGGGCCCTTCAAATTGATTGTCCCAACACATCCGACCAAACCGTCCAACCCGACTGTCCCGGACCTTCCAAACGATCCGTCCGCAACAAGGTCCGGCTCTCCTCTAGTTCTCCCGAACCATCCGCCCAAACCATCCAACCGAACCTCCCGGACCCTCCAAACTGTTGGTCCCGAACCATCCGACCAAATCGTCCAACCCGACCGTCTCGGACGCTCCAAACTGTTGGTCCCGAACCATCCCACCAAACTATTGGTCCCAAACCATCCGACCAAACCCGACTGTCCCGGAACATACAAACGGTCCGTCCGGAAGAAGGTCCGGCTCTCCGCCAGTTCTCTCGAACCATCCGCCCAAACCATCCAACCGGACCTCCCGGACCCTCCAAACTGTTGGTCCCGAACCATCCAACCAAATCGTCCAACCTGACCGTCTCGGACGCTTCAAACTGTTGGCCCGGAACCAACCGACCAAACTCGACTGTCTCGAAACATACAAACGGTCCGTCCGGAAGATGGTTCGGATCTCCTCTAGTTGTCCCGAACCATCCAACCAAACCGTCCAACCCGACCGTCTCAGACCCTCCAAACTGTTGGTCCCGAACCATCTGACAAAACCGCCCAACCCAACTGTTCCGGAAGCTCCAAATGGTCTGTCCGGAAGGTCCAGATCTCCTCTAATTGTCCCAAACCATCCGACCAAACCGTCCAACCCGACCGTCCCGGATCTTCCAAACGGCCCGTCCGGAAGAAGGGCCGGTTCTCCTCTAGTTCTCCCGAACCATCCGACCAAACCATCCAACCCGACCGTCCTGGACCCTCCAAACTGTTGGTTCCGAACCATCCGACCAAACCCGACTGTCCCGGAACATACAAACGGTCCGTCCGGAAGAAGGTCCGGATCTCCTCTAGTTGTCCCGAACCATCCGACCAAACCGTCCAACCCGATTGTCCTAGAAATTCCAAACGGTCCGTCCGGAAGAAGGTCCGGATCTCCTCTAGCTGTCCCGAACTATCCGACCAAACCGTCCAACCCGACGTTCTCAGACCCTCCAAACTGATGGTCCCGAACCATCCGACCAAACCCGCTAACCCAACCGTCCCGGACCTTCCAAACGGTCCGTCCGGAAGAATGTCCGGTTCTCCTCTAGTTGTCCCGAACCATCCGACCAAACCGTCCAACCCGACTGTCCCGAAACATCCAAGCGGTCCGTCCCGAAGAAGGTCCTGATCTCCTCTAGTTGTCCCGAACCATCCAACCAAACCGTCCAACCCGACCGTCTCAGACCCTCCAAACTGTTGGTCCCGAACCATCCGACCAACCGTCGAACCCGACCGTCCCGGACCTTCCAAATGGTTCATCCGGAAGAAGGTCCGGTTCTCTTCTAGTTCTTCCGAAACATCCAACCAAACAATCCAACCCGACCGTCCCGGACCCTCCAAACAGTTGGTCCCGAACCATCTGACCAAACCGTCCAACCCGACCGTCGCGGACCCTCCAAACTGCTGGTCCCAAAACATCCGACCAAACCGTCCAACCCGACCATCCCGGACCTTCCAAATGATCCGTCCGGAAGAAGGTCCGGCTCTCTTCTAGTTATCCCATACCATCCGACCAAACCGCCCAACCCGATCGTCCCGGACCATCCGAACTGTTGGTCCCGAACCATCCGACCAAATCGTCCAACCCGGCCGTCTAGGACGCTCCAAACTGTTGGTCCCGAACCATCCGACCAAACCGTCCACCACGACCGTCTCTGACCCTCCAAACTGTTCGTCCCGAACCATCCGACCAAACCGTCCAACCCGACCGTCTCGGACCCTCCAAACAATTGGTCCCGAACCATCCGACCATACCGTCCAACCCGACCGTCCCGGACCCCCAAAAAGTTGGTCCCGAAGCATACGACCAAACCGTCCAACCCGACAGTCCCGGACCCTCCATACAGTTGGTCCCAAACCATCCAACCAAATCGTCCAACCCGGCCGTCTCGGACGCTGCAAACTGTTGGTCCCGAACCATCTGACCAAACCCGACTGTCCCGGTACATACAAACAGTCCGTCCAAAAAAGGACCGGATCTCCTCTATTTGTCCCGAACCATCCGACCAAACCATCCAACCCGTTCACCCCGGACCCTCCGAACTGTTGGTCCCGAACCATCCGACCAAGTCAGCTAACCCGATCGTCTCGGACCCTCCAAACTGTTGGTCCTGAACCATCCGACCAAATCGTCCAACCCGACCGTCTCGGATGCTCTCAACTGTTGGTCCCGAACCATCCGACCAAACCCGACTGTCCCGGAACATATAAACGGTCCATCCGGAAGAAGGTCCGGATCTCCTCTAGTTATCCCATACCATCCGACCAAACCGTCCAACCCGATCGTCCCGGAACTTCCAAACGGTCCGTCCGGAAGAAGGTCCGGATCTCCTCTAGTTGTGCCGAACCATTCGAACAAAACCGTCAAACCCGACCGTCCCGCCATTCCAAACTGTCCGTCCGGAAGAAGGTCCGGTTCTCCTCTAGCTCTCCCGAACCATCCGACCAAACCGTCCAACCCAACCGTCTCAGACCCTCCAAACTGTTGGTCTCGAACCATCCGACCAAACCGTCCAACCCGACCGTCTCGGACCCTCCAAACTGTTGGTGCTGAACCATCCGACCAAACCGTCCAACCGGACCGTCCCGGGCCCTCCAAACTGTTGGTCCCGAACCATCCGACCAAACCGTCCAACCCGACATCCCGGACCTTCCAAAACGGTCGTGCGGAAGAAGGTCCAATCCGTCCGGAAGAAGGTCTGGATCTCCTCTAGTTGTCCCGAACCGTCTGACCAAACCATCCAAACCCGATCGTCCGGGAACTTCCAACGGTCCGTCTCGGAAGAAGGTCCGGATCTCCTCTAGTTGGCCCGAACCATCCGACCAAACCGTCCAACCCGATCGTCCCGGAACTTCCAAACGGTCCGTCCGGAAGAAGGTCCGAATCTCCTCTTGTTGTGCAGAACCATTCGACCAAACCGTCAAACCCGACCGTCCCGCCATTCCAAACGGTCCGTCCGGAAGAAGGTCCAGTTCTCCGCTAGCTCTCCGAACCATCCGACCAAACCGTCCTGCCCGACCGTCTCGGACCCCCCAAACTGTTGGTCCCGAACCATCCTACCAAGCCATCCATCCCGACCGTCTCGGACGCTCCAAACTGTTGGTCCCGAACCGTCCGACCAAAAACCGTCCAACCCGATCTTCCCGGAACATCCAAACGGTCCGTCCGGAAGAAGGTCCAGATCTCCTCTAGTTGTCCCGAGCCATCCGACCAAACCGTCCAACCCGACCGTCCCGGACCTTCCAAACGGTCCGTCCGGAAGAATGTCCGGTCCTCCTCTAGATCTCGGACCATGCGACCAAACCGTCTCGGACACTCCAAACTGTTGGTCGCGAACCATCCGACCAAACCGTCCAAACTGTTGGTCCCAAACCACCCGACCAAACCGACTGTCCCGGAGCATACAAACGGTCCGTCCGGAAGAAGGTTCGGATCTCCTCTAGTTGTCCCGAACCATCCAACCAAACCGTCCAACCCGACCGTCTCAGACCCTCCAAACTGTTGGTCCCGAACCGTCCGACCCAAAACCGTCCAACCCAACTGTTCCGGAAGCTCCAAATGGTATGTCCGGAAGGTCTAGATCTCCTCTAATTGTCCCAAACCATCCGACCAAACCGTCCAACCCGACCGTCCCGAACCTTCCAAACGGTCCATCTGGAAGAAGGTCCGGTTCTCCTCTATTTCTCCCGAACCATCCGAACAAACCATCCAACCCGACCGTACCGAACCCACCAAACTGTTGGTCCCGAAACCATCCGACCAAACCCGACTGTACCGGAACATACAAACGGTCCGTCCGGAAGAAGGTCCGGATCTCCTCTAGTTGTCGCGAACCATCGACCAAAACCGTCCACCCGATCGTCCCGGAACATCCAAACGGTCCGTCCGGAAGAAGGTTTGGATCTCCTCTAGCTGTCCCGAACCATCCGACCAAACCGTACAACCCGGACCGTCCCGGACCTTCCAAACGGTTCGTCCGGAAGAATGTCCGGCGCTCGTCTAGTTCTCCCAAACCATGCGACCAAACCGTCCAACCCGACCGACTCGGAAGAAGGTCCGGATCTCCTCTACTTGGCCCGAACCATCCGACCAAACTGTCCAACCTGATCGTCCCGGAACTTCCAAACGGTCCGTTCGGAAGAAGGTCCGGATCTCCTGTAGTTGTGCCGAACCATTTGACCAAACCATCAAACCCGACCATCCCGCCATTCCAAACGGACCGTCTGGAAGAAGGTCCGGTTCTCTCTAGCTCTCCCGAACCATCCGACCAAAACCGTCCAACCCGACCGTCTCTGGACCCTCCAAACTGTTGGTCCGAACCATCCGACCAAACCATCCATCCCGACCGTCCGACCAAACCGTCCAAACCGACCGCCCAAAACTTCCAAACGGTCCATCCGGATGAAGGTCCTGATCTCCTCTAGTTGTCCCGAACCATCCGACCAAACCGTCCAACCCGACCGTCCCGGACCTTCGAAAAGGTCCATCCGGAAGAAGGTACGGTTCTCCTCCAGTAACCATCCGACCAAACCGTCCAACCCGACCGTCTCGGACCCTCCAAACTGTTGGTCGCGAACCATCCGACCAAACCGTTCAACCCGACCGTCCTGGACCCTCCCAACTGTTGGTCCAGAATCATCTGACCAAATCATGCAACCCGACCGTCTCGGACCCTCCAAGCTGTTGGTCCCGAACCGTCCGACCAAATCGTCCAACCCGACCATCTCGGACGCTCCAAACTATCGGTCCCGAGCCATCCGACCAAACCCGACTGTCCCGGAGCATACAAACGGTCCCGTCCGGAAGATGGTCCGGATCTCCTCTAGTTGTCCCGAACCATCCGACCAAACCGTCCAACCCAACCGTCCCGGACCTTCCAAACGGTTCGTCCGGATGAATGTCCGGTTCTCCTCTAGTTGTCCCGAACCATCCGACCAAACCGACCAACCCGACTGTCCCGAAACTTCCAAACGGTCCGTCCCAAAGAAGGTCCTGATCACCTCTAGTTGTCCCGAACCATCCAACCAAACCGTCCAACCAGACCGTCTCAGACCCTCCAAACTGTCCGAACCATCAAACCAAACCATCCATCCCGACCGTCCGACCAAACCGTCCAACCCGACCGCCCAAAACTTCCAAACGGTCCGTCGGAAGAAGGTCCTGATCTCCTCTAGTTGTCCTGATCCATCCGACCAAACCGTCCAACCCGACCGTCGCGGACCTTCCAAATGGTCCGTCCGGAAGAGAGGTCGGTTCTCCTCTAGTTCTCACGAACCATCCGATAAAAACCGTCCAACGCGACCGTCTCGGACCCTCCAAACTGTTGGTCCTGAACATCTGACCAAACCGTCCAACCTGACCGTCCCGGGCCCTCCAAACTGTTGGTCCCGAACCATCCGACCAAACCGCCCAACCCGACTGTCCCGGACCTTCCAAACGATCCGTCCGGAAGAAGGTCCGGCTCTCCTCTAGTTCTCCCGGACCATCCGACCAAACCATCCAACCGGACCTCCCGGACCCTCCAAACTGTTTGTCCTGAACCATCCAACCAAATCGTCAAACCCGACCGTCTCAGACGCTCCAAACTGTTGGTCCCGAACCATCCGACCAAACCCGACTGTCCCGGAAACATACAACGGTCTGTCCGGAAGAAGGTCGTGATCTCCTCTAGTTGTTCCGAACCATCCAACCAAAACCGTCCAACCCGACCGTCTCAGACCCTCCAAACTGTTGGTCCCGAACCATCCGACCAAACTGTCCAACCCGACCATCCCGGACCCTCCAAACTGTTGGTCCGGAACCATCCAACCAAACCGTCCAACCCGACCATCCCGGACCCTCCAAAGTGTTGGTCCGGAACCATCCAACCAAACCGTCCAACCCGACCGTCTGG
This sequence comes from Stipa capillata, assembly GCA_019208055.1. NCBI lineage: Eukaryota > Viridiplantae > Streptophyta > Magnoliopsida > Poales > Poaceae > Stipa > Stipa capillata. The sequence continues at coordinate 33,011 of JAGXJF010001647.1, forward strand.
GACCCTCCAAACTGTTGGTCCTGAACCATCCGACCAAACCGTCCAACCCGACCGTCCCGGGCCCTCCAAACTGTTGGTCCCGAACCAACCGACCAAACCGTCCAACCCGACCATCCCGGACCTTCCAAACGGTCCGTGCGGAAGAAGGTCCAGTCCGTCCGGAAGAAGCTCCGGATCTCCTCTAGTTGTCCCGAACCATCCGACCAAAACCGTCCAACCCGATCGTCCGGGAACTTCCAAACGGTCCGTCTCGGAAGAAGGTCCGGATCTCCTCTACTTGGCCCGCACCATCCGACCAAACTGTCCAACCTGATCGTCCCGGAACTTCCAAACGGTCCGTCCGGAACAAGGTCCGGATCTTCTGTAGTTGTGCCGAACCATTCGACCAAACCATCAAACCCGACCATCCCGCCATTCCAAACGGTCCGTCCGGAAGAAGGTCCGGTTCTCCTCTAGCTCTCCCGAACCATCCGACCAAACCGTCCAACCCGACCGTCTCGGACCCTCCAAACTGTTGGTCCCGAACCGTCCCACCAAACCATCCATCCCGACCGTCCCGGACCTTCCAAAAGGTTCGTCCGGAAGAAGGTCCGGATCTCCACTAGTTGTCCCGAACCATCCGTCCAACCCGACCACCCCGGGGCCTCCGACCTGTTGGTCCTGAACCATCCGACCAAACCATCCAACCCGACCATCTCGGACCTTCCAAACTGTTGGTCATGAACCATCCGACGAACTGTCCAACCCGACCGTCTCGGACCCTCCAAACTGTTGGTTCCGAACCATCCGACCAAACCTCCAACCCAACCGTCTCTGACCCTCCAAACAGTTGGTCCCGAACCATCCGACCAAACCGTCCAACCCGACCGTCCCAGGACCCTCCAAACTGTTGGTCCTGAATCATCCGACCAAACCCTCCAATCCAACCGTCTCGGACCCTCCAAACAGTTGGTCCCGAACCATCCGACCAAACCGTCAAACCCGACCGTCCCGGCCCCTCCAAATGGTTGGTCCCGAACCATCCGACCAAACCGTCCAACCCGATCGTCCCGGAACTTCCAAACGGTCCCTCCGGAAGAATGTCCGGCTCGCCTCTAGTTCTCCCAAACCATCCGACCAAACCATCCAACCCGACCGTCCCGGGCCCTCCAAACTGTTGGTCCCGATCCATCTGACCAAAACCGTCCAACCCGACCGTCCCGAACCTTCCAAACTGTTGGTTCTGAACCAGCAGACCAAACCCTCCAACCCAACCGTCTCTTACCCTCCAAACTGTTGGTCCCGAACCATCCGACCAAAACCGTCCATCCCGACCATCCCAGGCCCTCAAAACGGTCCATCCAAAAGAAGGTCCGGCTCTCCTCTAGTTCTCCCGAACCATCCAACCAAACCATCCAACCCGACCGTCCCGGACAGTCCAAACTGTTGGTCCCGAACCATCCGACCAAACCGTCCAAGCCGACCGTCCCGGACCTTCCAAACTGTTAGTCCTGAACCATCCGACCGAACCGTCCAACCCGACCGTCTCGGACCCTCCAAACTGTTGGTTCCGAACCATCAGACCAAACCCTCCAACCCAACCGTCTCTTACCCTCCAAACTGTTGGTCCCGAACCATCCGACCAAAACCGTCCATCCCGACCATCCCGCCATTCCAAACGGTCCGTCCGGAAGAAGGTCCGGTTCTCCTCTAGCTCTCCCGAACCATCCGACCAAACTGTCCAACCCGACCGTCTCGGACCCTCCAAACTGTTGGTCCCGAACCATCCGACCAAACCATCCATCCCGACCGTCCGACCAAACCGTCCAACCCGACCGCCCAAAACTTCCAAACGGTCCGTCCGGAAGAAGGTCCTGATCTCCTCCAGTTGTCCCGAACCATCCGACCAAACCGTTCAACCCGACCGTCCCGGACCTTCGAAAAGGTCCGTCCGGAAGAAGGTCCGGTTTTCCTCTAGTTCTCACGAACCATCCGACCAAACCGTCCAACCCGACCGTCTCGGACCCTCCAAACTGTTGGTCGCGAAACCATCCGACCAAAGCGTTCAACCCGACCGTCCAGTGCCCTCCAAATTGTTGGTCCAGAAACATCTGACCAAATCATGCAACACGACCGTCTCGGACCCTTCAAGCTGTTGGTCCCGAACAGACCGACCCAAATCGTCCAACCCGACCATCTCGGATGCTCCAAACTGTTGGTACCGAACCATCCGACCAAACCCGACTGTCCCGGAGCATACAAACGGTCCGTCCGGAAGATGGTCCGGATCTACTCCAGTTGTCCCGAACCATCCGACCAAACCGTCCAAACCCGACCGTCCGGCCCTTCCAAACGGTCCGTCCGGAAGAATGTCCGGTTCTCCTCTAGTTGTCCCGAACTATCCGACCAAACCGTCCAACCCGACTGTCCCGAAAACTTCCAAACGGTCCGTCCCGAAGAAGGTCCTGATCTCCTCTAGTTGTCCCGAAACCATCCAACCAAACCGTCCAACCCGATCGTCCCGGAACATCCAAACGGTCCGTCAGGAAGAAGGTCCGGATCTCCTCTAGCTGTCCCGAACCATCCGACCAAACCGTCCAACCCGACCGTCCCGACCTTCCAAACGGTCCGTCCGGAGGAATGTCCGGTGCTCCTCTAGTTCTCCCGAACCATGCGACCAAACCGTCCAACCCGACCGTCTCGGACCCTCCAATCTGTTGGTCCCGAACCATCCGACCAAACCGTCCAACCTGACCGTCGCGGACCCCCCAAATGGTCCGTCCCGAAGAAGGTCCGGCTCTCCTCTAGTTCTCCCGAACCTTCCGACCAAACTGTCGAACCCGACCGTCCCGGGACCTCCATATTGATGGTCCCAAAACATCCGACGAAACCGTCCAACCCGACTGTCCCGGACCTTCCAAACGATCCGTCCGGAAGAGAAGGTCCGGCTATCCTCTAGTTCTCCCGAACCATCCGCCCAAACCATCCAAGCGAACCTCCCGGACCCTTCAAACTGTTGGTCCCGAACCGTCCGACCAAATTGTCCAACCCGACCGTCTCGGACGCTCCAAACTGTTGGTCCCGAAACCATCCCACCAAAACTATTGGTCCCAAACCATCCGACCAAACCCGACTGTCCCGGAACATACAAACGGTCCGTCCGGAAGAAGGTCCGGCTCTCCGCCAGTTCTCCCAAACCATCCGACCAAACCGTCCAACCCGATCGTTCCGGAAATTCCAAACGGTCCGTCCGGATCTCCTCTAGCTATCCCGAAATATCCGACCAAGCCGTCCAACACGACCGTCCCAGAACTTTCAAACGATCCGTCCGGAAGAATGTCCGGTCCTCCTCTAGATCTCCGGAACCATGCGACCAAACCGTCCAACCCGACCGTCTCGGACCCTCCAAACTGTTGGTCCCGAACAATCCGACCAAACCCTCCAACCCGACCGTCCCGGACCTTCCAAACGGTCCGTCTGGAAGAATGTCCGGTTCTCCTCTAGTTGTCCCGAACAATCCGACCAAACCGTCCAAACCCGACTATCCCGAAACTTCCAAACGGTCCGTCCCGAAGAAGGTCCTGATCACCTCTAGTTGTCCCGAACCATCCAACCAAACCGTCCAACCCGACTGTCCCGAAACTTCCAAACGGTCCGTCCCGAAGAAGGTCCTGATCTCCTCTAGTTGTCCCGAACCATCCAACCAAACCGTCCAACCTGACCATGTCAGACCCTCCAAACTGTTGGTCCTGAACCATCCGACCAAACCGTCGAACCCGACCGTCCCGGACCTTCCAAACGGTCCATCCGGAAGAAGGTCCGGTTCTCTTCTAGTTCTTCTGAAACATCCAACCAAACAATCCAAACCCGACCGTCCCGGACCCTCTAAACAGTTGGTCCCGAACCATCTGACCCAAAACTGTCCAACCCGACCGTCGCGGACCCTCCAAATTGTCCGTCCGGAAGAAGTCCTGCTCTCCTCTAGTTCTCCCGAACAATCCGACCAAACCGTCCAACCCGACCGTCCCGGGCCCTCCAAACTGCTGGTCCAAAACATCCGACCAAACCGTCCAACCCGACCATCCCGGACGTTCCAAATGATCCGTCGGAAGAAGGTCGGCTCTCCTCTAGTTCTCCCGAACCATCCGACCAAACCATCCAACCGGACCTCCCGGACCCTCCGAACTGTTGGTCCCGAACCATCCGACCAAATCGTCCAACCCGACAGTCTCGGACGCTCCAAACTGTTGGTCCCGAACCATCTGACCAAACCGTCCAACACGACCGTCTCTGAACCTCCAAACTGTTGGTCCCAAACCATCCGACCAAAACCGTCCAACCCGACCATCTCGGAGCCTCCAAACAGTTGGTCCCGAAGCATCCGACCATACCGTCCAACCCGACCGTCCCGGACCACCAAAAAGTTGGTCCCGAACCATACAACCAAGCCGTCCAACCCGACCGTCCCGGACCCTCCAAACAGTTGGTCCGGAACCATCCAACCAAATCGTCCAACCCGATCGTCTCGGACACTGCAAACTGTTGGTCCCGAACCATCTGACCAAACCCGACTGTCCCGGTACATACAAACGGTCCGTCCGGAAAAAGGACCGGATCTCTCTATTTGTCCCGAACCATCCGACCCAAAACCGTCCAACCCGTTCACCCCGGACCCTCCGAACTGTTGGTCCCGAACAATCCGACCAAGTCATCTAACCCGATCGTCTCGGACCCTCCAAACTGTTGGTTCTGAACCATCCGACCAAATCGTCCAACCCGACCGTCTCGGACGCTCTAAACTGTTGGTCCCGAACCATCCGACCAAACCCGACTGTCCCGGAACATATAAACGGTCCGTCCGGAAGAAGGTCCGGATCTCCTCTAGTTATCCCATACCATCCGACCAAACCGTCCAACCCGATTGTCCCGGAACTTCCAAACGGTCCGTCCGGAAGAAGGTCCGGATCTCCTCTAGCTGTGCCGAACCGTTCGATCAAACCGTCAAACCCGACCGTCCCGCCATTCCAAACGGTCCGTCCGGAAGAAGGTCCGGTTCTCCTCTAGCTCTCCCGAAACCATCCGAACAAAACCGTCCAACCCGACTGTCTCGGACCCTCCAAACTGTTGGTCCCGAACCATCCGACCAAACCCGGCCGTCCCGGAACATACAAATGGTCCGTCCAGAAGAAGGTTCGTATCTCCTCTAGTTGTCCCGAACCATCCGACCAAACCGTCGAACCGACCACCCCGGACCCTCCGAACTGTTGGTCTCGAATAATCCGACCAAACCATCCAACCCGACCGTCCCGGACCCCCCAAAACTGTTGGTCCCGAACGGTCCGACCAAACCGTCCAATCCGACCGTCCCGAAACTTCCAAACGGTCCGTCCGGAAGAAGGTCCGGTTCTCCTCTAGTCGTACGGAACCACCCAATCAAACCGTCCAACCCGACCGTCTCAAACCCTCCAAACTGTTGGTCCCGAACCACCCGACCAAATCGTCCAACCTGACCGTCTCGGACACTCCAAACTGTTGTTCCCGAACCATCCAACCAAACCCGACCGTCCCGGAACATACAAACGGTCCGTCCGGAAGAAGGTCCGGATCTCCTCTAGTTGTCCCGAACCATCCGACCAACCCGACCACCCCGGGCCCTCCGAACTGTTGGTCCCGAACCATCCGACCAAACCATCCAACACCGACCATCTCGGACCTTCCAAAAACTGTTGCGTTCAGTGGCAACATCCGACCGAACCGTCAAACCCGACGTCTCGACCCTCCAAACTGTTGGTAAGAACCATCCGAACAAAGCCCGCCAACCAACCGTCCTGACCCATGCCAAACTGCTGGTCCCGAACATCCGACCAAAAAAACCGTCCACATACCGACCGTCAAGGCAATACAAACGGTCACGTCCACCAAGAGTACGGCTATCCTCTAGTTATACTGAAACATCAGACAAAAAAATATACAACCGACAGTCCGGACCCGACAAATGTTGGTAAAGAACAGACAGACCAGAAAGGTCAAAGGAAGAAAGTCAAGGACATGCAAAAACGGTAGCGTACGGAGAAGGTCTGGTCGAATAGAGTTATCCGGAAAAATAAGAAAAAAAAGTAAAAAAAAAAAAAGGAAAGTGAAAGGAAAAGAAAAAATAGTGGGTGAAAGAAAAATAGACAAAAAAAGTAAAAAACGAAGTGGAAGGAAAGGAAAAAAGGGTAGGAAGGAAGAAAGAGGGGAGAAAAAGTGAAAAAAAAAGAAAAAAGAAAGTAAAGGAAAAGGAGAAAAGGGGGGAGAAAAAAAGAAGTGAAAGGAAAAAAAAAAGGAAAAGGGAGAAGAAAAAAGGGGAGAAAGAAAAGAAGAAAAAAAAGAAAAAAGAAGGGGAGGAAAAAGAAGGGGGGGTAGAAAATAGGAGAAGAAAGGAAAAAAAAAACAAAAAAAAAAAAAAAGATAGGGAGAAAGAAAAAAGGGGGGGAGGAAGAGGATGGAGAGATTAGATGGAAAGAAAGAAGAAGAAAGAAAAGTAAAATGGAAAGTAAGGAAAAGAAAAAAAAGGTAAGGTGGAAGAGAGTTGGTTAGATATTCAACATAAGAAAAAAAGAAAAAGAGTGTCGGACTATAAAAAGTTGTAGAAAATCGACCAAAGCAAAGAGCAGGATCAGACTGTTGGTCGAATCATGAGGACAAATCTGGCACCGAGTTAGGTAAAGGTGTAAGATCAGCGACAAAGTAAGACGTCTGGAGATAAACAGTTGGTGAGCATGACAAAAAGTCAAGAGTGGATAAATATGGTGAAAAATGAACAAACGAGTTGGATAAATGTGGGAATGACACCGTCCGGCTTTCTCGGGTGTTGAGGTTTTCAATTGGGGACGCTGATTCTAGTTACGACTTGGCCAAGATTGGCGTCGAAAAACACCGGATAATAGTTACTTTCTATTGTTACTCGTCACTCTGTCTCTTGGTGAGAGTAGGCATAGGATGTTCACCACTGTTATGCAGAGTATGCCTGATCGCATCTCACCTCCTCATAGCCCCTTGTATATGGCGCCGCGCCGCTATACCCGCCCGACCCTCTCGGAACCAGCCAATCTGATTGGCCGAACCAACCGACCACCCACCTATCAAACCCGACCGTCTCGGGCCTCACCTTGGTCCAGTAGCAGCCTGCTCCTTTTCACCCGACGACCACCTAGTCGTCTCTAACCGGTCTTAGCGGCCGTCCCTTCGGCGCCTCCACCCACTCTCCTTCCCGGTGTACCAGCCTGGTCCGGAGAGACAGGCCTCGTGTCTTTCCCTCCAACACTGCCTACACGCACAGCACCACCACACACGAGCTGCCACACCCACTCCTCCTCTGCGACGACACAGACACACGAGCACTCACACACGGCACGGCACCACTCAAGGCCGTATACTAAGATGATACACTCTGGTAGCGATTAGCCTTGCCACCCCCTGCCACGCCCTGGCGATGTAAAGCCAACACACCACACCGAACCCGTCGGGACGTTCACAATCCACATGAGTTGTGCCAAGAGCCCACCTCATCATCGTACCCAACAACCGTCGACACAACCCCCTCCCAGTCACCGTATATGCGGCCCACGACAAGAACATCACCACAAAACCCTCCCTTGTAGAGATGAGAGAGACAAACCAACTCACCCACCCAACGAACACTATTGTTCCACCTCAAGAGAAACACACCCAAACCCACGGACACACAACCACCCCTACCCCTAGCACCGACCGTCCCCGGGAGAGACCCCATAGACCAACAAGCATCGTTCCGAGCCCCTCCGAAATCACAACAATATACACGAACACACATTCATTCCATGCAATCCCGACAAACTCTAGAAGACACCACACTCCGACACTGAGACTCACAGGAGTATGTCCCAGAGAAAACACACCAGCCGACAAATCGAGTCACACCAAACCACGCCCTGTTCTATATATCGGAACTGTCTCGACAATATGTTAGGTGCAACCAGAAAACCATACGACTAGACCTTGTCCCAACCCACGACCGTCCCGGACCGTATCCGAAAACCGGACCACGATCACACAGAAAGAAATGAAATGATTCAGACTATTCTCCATCTAGTTCTCGCTCTAAAACCATATGCCGACAGAAACCATCACACTCCAGTGACACAATCCGGACCTATTCCACACTGTCTATGGCTGCGCACACCAATGTGCTTGACCACACGCCTGCAAACCACCCACCCAGTGACATCCCACACGGACCCGTGTAACCACACACGGTACACCGTGTATATCCGGCAAAGAAGGATCCACATGCGCCCTCCTACCTCCAGTTCTCCACACGAACCATCCGAGCACACAAAACCTATCAACCCGGACCATCCCACAACGCGACCTTCCGAAAAATGAGCTTAGTCCATGAAATACACCATCACGACACCAAGTACCGTCCAACACACCGAATAGTCCTCGGCACAGAACCTCCAAAGAACCTGTTGTGTTCGCACGACCAAACACTCCGACCAAAACCATGATGCATACATATAACCCGCAACCGTCACAGTCAGACGGGAATATTCGCTGCCACTAACCACAATAAGCTTTGTGATTAGCCTCCTAATACACACTCTAGATTCCGTTATCATAATCTGATAGACAACTCATGAGAACTTACTTATTCCCATAAATCAACTAGGCACTATAACGAAAATTGAAGAGCAATTCCATAGACAGAGTCAAAGTTGTTAATTAAAAAAAATCAGCAAACTGTAAATACATATATTAAATCACAACAGTATAAATGTCATAAAGTCATAAGTGATGAAAACAGCAGACGGAAGAGACGAACACGCAAAGCACAAAAAGAGTGTTAACCATGATGACAAAACAATTGTATTATTTGAATGATACAGAAGACAACACCGACAAATATCTATATTAGAGATTCGTAACACAACGATTATAAAAGTTGGTCATTCGACAAAAAAATTGGGGGCGGCGTAGAATTACACCCATCATAATGATGACTTCAAGGTGAATGAATCTGGCGAAGACTTTTTGTATGCAGCAAAGCCTGTCGCCCAGTCGTACATATGACTTCCCAGCTCGCTCAAAGCATTCAGTTCTTCATATCTTCCAATCTCTTGTTCCTTATACC
>JAGXJF010001648.1:0-23525 GCA_019208055.1 Stipa capillata
CTGCTAGTAGCTACAGGAGCTAGGGAGAATGGGGAAAGCAGGTGGAGGCGTCCTCTGATTTGGTTGAAGAAGAAGCTTGGGTTGAATGTTTGGGCCTTTGGGGAAGAAGAACAGGAGGAATTGGGGATGGGGAGTGAAGGAGCTCAAAGAGCTCGGTTCTTAGGGACTTGGGCACTGGCTGTGCGATGAAGAGAGGAAATGGGGAAGATGTTAGGGAGGGGAGAAGAAATAGAGAAGGAAGAGAGCTCGCGTGAGAGGAGGTTCGAGCAGGCCTTTTTGTGAGCAGCGGTGAGGTGAGACTGGACGGCGGCCGATGAAGCGAGCTGGAGCATGGACTGAGACAGCTCGTAGTTGATTTAATGCCGTGATGAGACAGGAGGTGAGACAGGAGGGGAAACAGGACGGCGCAGAGCTGATTGGAAGGCTCAGGAAGACAACGTGTTCAGGGTGATGGGAAAAGTCAGGCACCAAGAGCACAGTTTTTCTCATGTAACTCTAGGATGTCGATGAGTACCAACTGCTAGGTTTACTAGGAAATGGACGAACTGGGGGCAGCCAAGGGAGGTCAAGGGCTGAGGCATGGTGGGAAACTCGAGGAAAGGGCTCTGCAGCTGGATGCGACCTCTCCTTTTTTACCATGTTCCTTATTTTATGCGAGGAACGCATACGCGCTAAGGTGTTCGATGTTATTTGTGGTAAATTTATGAACTAAACGTATCTATGTTTTTGGCATATTTGTGCTCCTAATGATGAAAGGATCCTCGTGAATTTTATCAGAATTTTCCGAAACATGCTTATAGTGGATGCAGTTCAACGTGCATTTTTGCCCTAGCATTAATTATTTCCATTCGTTAATATTTTTGGGCATGATTATTTTATGTTATACTCGGGTTGAGAATGACGTTAGGTTCTTCTATGAATTTTATCAGGGTTTTTGGAAGGGTCGAAGGGCATTAGGTTTCGCGATTAGGGCCTTTAGTTCCGATTAGGGTTAATAAGGAAGAAGGGTCGTGGCGGGGAACTAGGGTTTTCCGGGCGCGGCACGGAGGAGGGAAATCAGGGAATTCCCAAGGACTCTCTCATCTTGGTTCGGGATTATTTGGTTGTAAAGTGCCATTGGCACATCGGCGTATACTGCGCAGGTGTTGAACTAGGATATTATTGCGTTAGGGTTTTAGCACTTAAACCAAAAGCAGTATATATGTGCATATATTCACGATATGGCCTGGCGAGGTTGGTGGTAGAATTTCAAGTCATTCGGAAGAGATTCAGGATGGGTATATGCTCCGATTTCGTAGAAGTACTGTGAGGGCACTTAGCGGCAGGTGTGGGTTTGGGTGCCACTGATTAGTTAGAGGGGGAGGGATGTCGAAAGTATGTTTGTGGCGGGGAGAAGGGCTGTCGTAGTGGAGAAAATATTGCCGCGGTAGGGGAAGACTTGCCGCGGTGGGAATCGGCTGCCGCGGCAGGAAGGAACAGTGGCGTGCATTGCTGCGGCAGGGGAGGGGTTGCTGTGGCAGAGACATGGCAGCGACGGTAGCTGCTGTGAGATGCCGTGGCGGGGAATCAGTGGCACGGCAGAAGCTTGTCGCGGCAGAGAAAGGTAGCAACGGCGGTGGCAGAGGCCTTGCCGCGGCAGAGGTAACGGGCAGCGGCAGCTGCCGTGGCAAGAGCGTGGCAGCGGCGACAGCTGCCATCGGCTGTCGCGGCAGAGCAAGTTGGCTGTGGCAGCTGCCTCAGGCTGTCGTGGCGGGGACGCAAGGACGAATGGTCCCTCATGGAGACCAAGGAGAGAGCAGGGTTTGTATCCCTTGCTGGACAGGGTTTCGACAAAGCAGAAATCAAGGGAGCAGGAACAGAGGGAACGATTCTAGTTGCTTTGCTTTAGGGTTTAGCAGGAACATGATTTAGAATAAAAGTTTTAATTCGGTGTATTTTAAATCAGCATTACTAGCAAAAAGTTTTTGTTAGCCCTAAATTTTGGGTTTCAGAAAATTAGGGTGTTACACGTGTGTGGCATAAATAGGGTATACGCTCTATGCAGAAATTTGTATAAGATTTTGTAAAAGATCAGGCGAGACGGTATGATCCCAGCCCGCAAGAGCCGGGTTTGTTCGATCGTTCGACCTTGGCACTATCCAAGTATTTATCCATTATATTGACTATTTAATAGCCATGGCAAACTTAGGCCGGCCCCGGCCGGTCCGCTTCAATATCTCAACCCTACAACTACCCTTATAACCCCTACGGAGTTGGGCGTCCCAGTCCATGTAGTAAAAAGCTGCTAATCGTTGGTGAGGTTATGTCTGACCTGGAAAACAAATGAATCAAAATCGACTGGGTCATGGTTCAAATTACATGTTCGTGTTTGTGTTTGTGTATAACATATGGGACAAACACAAGCGGTACAATTAGTGTGATGGATCACAAACAAGAGTTACAAGACACTGGCAGCTCCCCAGTTTATATCCGTCTCTTTCATCTGCCAACTGACAATTATATCGTTTTATACTTCGGTCCAAAAAATACATATTACTACTATTATATATCCTATATCCTATAGACGTTGGAGGTGGTAGCGCGCGGTGGTTCATTTGCCATCCTGTCCTCCTACACCTGCACATGAACTCTGAATGACAAGTAGGACCATATGGGGATATTTGGGAAAATATCAACTCAACGTCGAGCCGAGGTACTAAGGGGGTGTTTGGTTGGGTTTTTCAGCAGCTTTTCACTGAAAAAAGCTGTAGCCCAACCAAACGGCCAGCTTTTCAATAGCTTTTACCAACGGTAGCTGTGGGCTTTGCAGTGCAAATTCAGCTGTTTGGAAAAGCTGCCTTCTGCCAGCTTTTTGCAATGTGCTGAAGTTTCAATGCTCAATTTTCAAAATGCTGTAGATGGTTTGGATCAACCAAAAGCCATATGTTCACTTTCCCTCAACCACAGCAGCTTTTCTAGACAGCCAGCCAACAGCAGCTTTGTCAATAGCCACAGCCCAACCAAACAAGCCCTAAACTGCAGCAACCAGCTGAGCTCCGTATTCTACTTTGTCTCTAGGTAACTTTGACTCATAAGTTTTAACAAAGGTAACTTTCTCTCATATGAGACTACAATGATAAATTGATAATCATTGCGCTTTGCGCTGACAGGTGGGACTATGAGGTAGATTTAGTTTGCTTTGGGTTTGAAAAAATATATAATGAGTCTAGTTCTTGAGCACGACAACAATATTTGCTTACTTTCACCTGAGATAAATTTCGAGGCCTCATCTACATCGCACTTACAAAAAGAAAAGGAGCGGAAGCCACGTGGATGTGGTGGGATGGAGATAGTACCTTTCACTGCAGTTTGTATGTAGTGCAGCATCTGCATGCCCATTTCTGTTTCTACCGTCAAGAAAGCTGTGAGTCCGTGACTTGCTGGCCCTACACGCGCGTGAGTACGTGATCTCCATGCCCTTCCCATCCCTTGTCTTCAGATGCTTTGGGGAAGGCAGGCATCTGATCCTCCCAGTGATAGCTGCCAATGCCAGCATACCATGCATACTCTGACAGTAAAAAACCTGTGAGACACGGATTGGAGGAGATGCCCTGACCATCCTAGCCGTCCATACTCCAATTAATGGGCGTCCCAGACGGTGGCAGGAGAAGGGACCCTCCATACCTGTTTGCTAGGTGCATGAAGTCAGGCATGCCTGGCAACCTGGAGTGGAGCAGATCACCAGATCAGCATAATGGGGAGCCTCGAAATTCTTGCAAGTCTTTTGGGAGCTAGTGAGAAAGTGTCATCACATTAGTACCAGCCTCAGTTTGTCCTGGTTTGTCCTCGTGAAGTGGTGGAAATAAAAATCCCATTGTGAGATGATGGGCCATGGCCCACGGGATCATGAGAATTGACACTAAGGGCCAATTCACCCACTCACGAAGGGCTAACAAGGAGGCAGTGATCAAAGTATCCAGTAATCTCCACTTTTTATTACCACACTGGCATTTGTGGCATGCAGATGCAATCTCTGTCAGCTGGTATGGCCTAATGCAGATTTTTTTTAGATAAAGAAGATGGTGCTCCTGGCATGCAGATGCAATCTCTATCAGCTGGTATGGCCTAATGCAGATCTTTTTAGATAGAGAAGATGATGCTCCCGGTCTTTGCATCAACTAATGCACGCAGCCAAATGGTCTAATGTAGATGAGGAGAAGTAGCTCACGTTTGAGAAGACCTTGCCCAACATGTTGAAAAAAAAAGTTTTTAACTTGTGTTCTTCAGTTAGGCCCCATATGGGAATTTGGATCCTTTCCTTTTCACGTTCTCAAAAAAGGATTAGAGAATGGAGACATCTCTCCAGCTGAAGCTTATCTGTTGATTAGTCATTTAGTCAGAAGCTGCAACTATTGACAGATAGGAAGCTGCAATTATTGACAGATCAACTATGGAACATTACCACAAATTGGCATTTTTTTTAATGAACCTCGTCTGAGAGCAGGTTTTTCCGTTAATTCACATAGTAGAAAGAATTGATCCTGTTTATATGGGAAATCAGACCAAAAACCTTACAAAACGTGGTTAATTAGTGAAAAATTAGACAAAAATCTTAACAACAAACCAGCAACCTAGCTAAATTAGATCTGAAACACCGCCAAATAGCAAACCAAAAATTGACAAATCAATATTGACTACACTTGGTTTGTTGCAAATTGCTAATATTGTAAAGCAAATTTGGCAAGTCATATCAGCTTAACAACTTTTGGCATCGAACCCATTGCAAAGCCAAATTTTACTGACGCGCCGAACATTGGCGTCAAACGAAACATTATGCCCTACAACTCGCAGTTATGGACAGATACGTTTTGTTTCAGGACAGATAGTTACAGTAGCAGAATTAACCGAAGTGCCTGGCTGCATGCAAGTGCAATTTGATCACATACTACACAAAGGTGTAAAAGAGACGACCCATCTCAACCGGCTCATAAAAACTATCTAGTATGTAACTTATCCGAGACAGTTTTTTGATAAAGTTTACATCTCAAACTGTTTTGCTTTAAACCCATCTCAAATAAGTAGGATATTCTAGAGAGTTATGGGCTGGAAAAGTATCTCAGATGTATCCTCGACGGTTTTCAGCTCGCAACCATCTCGAATAGATTCAGCCCAGAGAGACCATTAAATCCAGCATATATAGATCCACGAGTAACCATAATCTCGCACCTCTTTCCCTCCTCCTTCATCCCCCGCCCCCTCGGTGCCACCCTACCCAGATCTCCTCTTCCTCCTCACGCTCCTCTCCTCTTGATCCCCTCCTCCTCTGCTCACCTCCCACTCCCGGTGCTACCTCTAGCTAGCCGCCCTTCCTTCTCCAGATTCAGATCTAGATCGACGATATCGTCATCACCTGCTACCTCCCGTCCCCACTCAATGTCCCCATCCTGGCCCGTCCGCCCTCTCTGGCTTTGGCACACGCGCTCCCTCCTCGAGCCGGGCATCCGGGAGCTGCACCGTTGTCGCTTGAACCCTAGGCCACTACCTCACCACTATCGTTGAAATCCTAGGCGGTCGGAGTCAGAGCTCCTGTCATTGGTGCTGTCGGTGGTGAAGGTAGAGGAGGCGCACTGCAGGAAGTGGGAGTGGGACAGTGCAGCGGCGGGGGAGGATGTGGCGCTGTAGGGGGCAGATGCCTGCGCTAAGATCTTCATCGCCGGCAGCGTGGAACGGCGCCACCTCGCCGGTGTTGTGCTCTTCGCGGGGCTTCGTGACGTCTATTACTACTGCCAAGTCTGAACGCCAGCCTGACAACTTGACTACGTCAGCGGTGGGGATGGTGTTGAATATGTAGGGTCACGTCGAAGTGTGGGGGTCGCGGTGCTAGCTTCGGTGGTAATTTTTTAAAAAATTAAAAAAGAAAACCAATCCTAGACAGTTCTTACAAATCAACTGTCTCGAATGCTCGGTTATCCCAAACTGTTTGAAAAAAATCTAAGATACGACCTTCATGTCGCAAATATATAATCCTAAACGGTTCAAAAAACCGTCTCAAATAACGTTTTTGAAACGTCTCAGATGAGAGTTTCTGTAGTAACGTGTCAATTCATCCAAGAACCCCCATATATTGAATCATTTGCTGATTAAGATTATCATATTTAACCGATCGCTCACAATTTTTACCGACCAACTATTGACAAAAACATAATGAGCACCGTTATTCAGGAATTGAAATCTGAAACAGAAACTAAAGTTGCCAAGTTGAGAACGAGCAAGCTAGCTTCATGAAGAGTTGGCTGCGACTGCTAGACTAGTTTCATGAAAAGTCCAGGTTGGAAGCAATTGGAGGGTGTGGCATACTGGTACGCACTTGCCTTGAGCTTTACCTTATGACTGTGACTCGCTGGCCCACATGTACGCAGCCCCTCCCCATCTCTTCTCTTCACATTTTCACATTTCACAAGCTGAAGCTGGGAAAGGCATCTGATCACTATCATGTGCCATGCATGCTCTCCCCAATCCACTTGCCTTTCTTTTTTGCGGGGTAAAATATATGGAAAATGTGCTTATGGATAGACCACGAACCGATGAAAAGTTATTAGTATTTACTAGAGTTGGATGATGATCAATCATTTGCTGGTGGGTCAGGATGGCGAGAGCGACTCTTGCAGATTTGACTTTTGGATCGCACAATGCAGAAACTCTGCAATTGGATAATTAGTAATTATTACCAACTAAGGTGAAATATGTGGTCTTGTTGCAAGAAGCAAAATCAGCCCAGGTGGGGAGATGGAGAGGTCAAGAAACTAGTACTTCATGATAGTTTGGTCTTCTCGTCAGATAATTCAGAGATGGTGTTACTACAAGAATTGATCCCGTCGCACTTGAATCAAATCGCAAGTATGCAAGGATGCAACACATCAACCACACCAGCATACGTGTCTCTTGATGAGCAGATCACCTCGGTAAATACGGCAGAATTCAATCAATTCATCCCATAAAAACACCAAGACCAGATCCACCGAGGGCCATCCAGAGCAACAAAGAGAAATGACTCTTCAGAAAAAACAAGACTAAATTAATCCAACGAAAGTGCGAGATCATCAGATTATGATCCGGAAAATCAGTTCATCCCCTGAACCGATCGCTCAAACATTAGGACCAACAAGCGAAGGCAGATCATATGCACATGCCCCATGAGTAACCCATCCATCGATGAAAACACCACCACTAATACTCACGAAGAAATTAAAACGACACCTACACCACCTTATTTATTCAGGAACTGACGCGAGAAGTTAAAGAAAGTTGCCAGCGTGCGATCGATCGGGTGGGCGGGGGCGGAGGAGGCAACGCCAGCCTACTCGTTGGGTTTCTTGTTGTTGTTGTTGGTGGCGGCAGCCCCGGCTCCCTTGTTGCCGATGAGATCGAGGTCCTCCTCGGTGTAGCCGTCGGCGCCCTCCCAGGTGAACTTGCCGCCGCGGCCGCCCTTCTTGGGCTCGCCGCTCATCCCGCTGGCCGACTTGCGCTCCCTGCGGTCCTCCGGCAGCTTGTACGGGTCCCGGCTCTTCCTCCCGCCGTCCATCGCCGGCACTGCAAAAGGCTTCAGCAACAGGAGAAGAGAATGAAAAACTGCTGTCTCTCTGGTCGCTGCTGCTTGCTTCAGGGTCCTCCAGGCTTTAGCTTTGGCGAGAGGGCTTATTTATTGGAGAAAGTGTTGACTTTGTCAACCATGCCGATAAACCCCACTAGCAGGGACGAGATAAACCAGGAGTTGCCTTTTCATCTTGACCGTCCAAAATTTGTTGCATCAATGCAGTAATTTTCTTCAAAAGGGGGTTTATATGAATTCAAACAAAATCACCATTCTATCGATTTTAATTTAAGTTTGTTTGTAGCACATAAAATTCACAATAAACAGTTCAGTCGCACAGGAATTCAGAATAATTCCTGCGCTCTAGATATGGCCTAAATAACGTAAATAATAAGGTGTTACACGAATGTCAGAGACTTTTAGTGGCATTTAACTATAATGGTTAAGACTGCCAGTTTCGACGGTGTATTCTTCCACGATGTGATGATAAAAGCAAGTACTAGAGTTCTCGTTTCAGTGTTTGACCGTTGGTGTATTTATCTAATCGTTACTTGGAGCCTACGAACGCTATGTGCATACGAAACGTGGCATGAGTAGCAAACAGACAAACACGATCTGGCTGATGGTTGTTTCCATTCGCACTACGGGAGACGCGGTGCGCCACGGCTAATATTAAGTGTGAAAACAGGCAATCGATACTCCGTATTATCCAATATTTGTATTTAAGTAAATGCTAATACAGCAAGTACACTCGTATTTAAATTAAAAATAGATCCACGTATAGATAATATCTGGATTTATTTTTCAGATACGGATGCAAATACAGCATTGAATTATAAAACGAATATAGATTCGTTTACAAATATGTCCTTATCTAGAGTAAAGTTAGACTAGCTCATTTCATCGCCTCTTTCTAAATCTCTAACCTACCCAGTCCAATAAGCCCAATAGACATATTACTATGGTTACTTATCCATGTGGAACATACTACTTGATTCATATATATCATCAGTTTGTTATGGGTTTCACTTTTGATGTTCTTTTACCCTTACAATTAGCCTTGTGAGTTAGGCGAAAATGTGCCCGTTGGAACCACTATTGTTCAAAATAAAAGCTTTTCATAAAATTCCCTCTTAGAAATTTAGCACAACTTGACGATCTCAAATGAGTATGTTTGAAGATCAGACGAGTGCCAATATTTCAAGGTTTCTTCCCCCACGACTAGGGTGCAATCAACACTTGAAGATTAGTTATAGACAGTGATGTATAGGTGGAATTTTCACTCTCATGTAATTTTATTTCTTTTTTTCTTCTTTATCTATTCTTGTAACAACCAAACAATTGTAATTACACTAATTATAATATTACTTTCATTTCTTTTTTCTTTTGTCCTTTGTATTCAAATAATATAGATGTTGTAATGACATTTCAATTGAATTAAATCTAAAATTCCAGTGTATATGCATATGTGTATGAATGATTGCGATGTATAGAATGTATGCGTAGCACAATAACCCAACTAGTACTAGCCAACAACGTGAAACGATAGAATCGACCAACTCAACAATGTGAGTTGAATCCACATCCATCCCACGTCACTTTCTACTGGTCTAAAATCAAGGGTTCTTACACTAGCGGTGCGCACGGTCCTCGAGGCATGGCGGCGTGGTCCTTGTCATGGCGGTGTTGGAGTGGCAACAGGTGAAAAGGTGCAATCCGAAGGTAAAATGGCGAGTGAGTGGTCGAGGAAACCCTAAGTCCCCAAATTTATAGAAAAATCATCACATACGATTTAAGTGAATAATCCATGTGTGATAAGCGTCATCACAGATGGCTTTTCCTTGTGCAGCCGTCTGTGATAAGAGTCATCACAGACAGCTACGATTGCTCACCTGTTTGTGATGTCTTTTCTAGAGGGCATGGTTTTTTCATGTTTTGGAGCTAGCCTCAAGAAATGCTAACCATGTCATCTGCAAAACATGACAACCATGATACTTCATGCCAATTAATTTTAGGTCTTGCATCAAAATAAGTTTCTTGTTGTTTGTGAAATAACCCGACGGAACTTTTGTACCATGCAATCATTGACAAAGTTTAGTCCTTCAGCTTTGGACAGAGTGTAACAAGCAGGAGGAAAGAATGTTCAGCCTATAGCAATCTTCACCGGTGCTCTCTTAGGCATGATCCCAATTCGACCAAGTCAAGTCGTGCCTTCACGCCATCCTTTATTTTTATGCAAAATGTTCAGCAAGAGACCGATTAAGCTATCACAAACATTTTTCTCTATGTGCATCACGTTGATACAGTGGCGAACTTCCAAGTCCTTCGAGTAAGGGAACCCCAAAATATTGATTTCTCTTCTGGATGTCCTTCCTCAATTTAAATCCCTTTTTAAAAAATAACATCTATATCTTTAACTATATCATAGACATCTTTCCCGCTTTTGGGCTTCAGAATTGGATCTATCTCCATTCCTCTGTTGAATTGTTTTTTCAGTTTGCGGTATGGATGATTCTTTCGGAGGAACCTTTGGCGACCCATTTACATGGTTTTTTTTGTAGTTGTTTAGCCACACACTTGTGGTATGATTTAAGCAATGAGCACAAGCTTTGGCTCCTTTTGTACTAAAGCCCGACAGGTTACCTGAGGCAAGATAGTCATTGATTGTTATAAAAACAAAGTGTGTAATCCGAAGTTCTCTCGTTTGTTTGCATCACATACTTCTACCCTTTCATTCCATAGTGTTTGCAGATCTTCCATTTGCAATGCTAGGTACACATCAATATCGTTCCCAGGTTTCTTCGGCCCTTGGATAAGTATCGATGGCATAGTGTACTTCTGCTTCTTACACAACCAAGGAGAAAGATTTTATATAGATAGAGCCACGAGCCAAGTGTCGTGTCGACTGCTCATGTTACAAAATAATTTATTCCATCCGTACTTAATCCAAATCTTAAATTACTCGATCCCGCACCAAAAGTTGGGTACTTTCTATCGATGTTTCTCCACTGGATGACATCAGCAGATTATCTTAGCTTCCTATCATCCTTACACCCCTCGGCGTGCCAGCACAACAATTGTGCATCCCTCGTGTTTGTATACAAACGCTACATAGGGGATTGTAGAGATTAAAATATTGGATCTTATCTGAGCATCACACTAGACCTAATCCACCCTAGCTATCGATTTACTCCCCTATTTATAGTACGGCTTGCCTATCACTCAAGATGATTCTTTGAACCACTGAGATAACTAGAAAAAGATTCTTAATCTTCTAGCCATGCAAGCCATGTCTTCTTCAATCCTTTTACAAGTCGTCAACACTATACTTATGGGACTAAAACCTAATCAACACTTGATAAACTCATTAGTCTCTTAATCATTTTTCATTCATTATCAAAATCTACTTAGGGACCTAGATGTACTTTCAACACTCCATCAATGTATTCTCACGACAAATGGCTCTGACAATACATCTAGCTTCGCTCTATCTAAATGGGGAAGCATACATACTTATATACATTTCGACATAAATCTACAAAATACGTAATTAACAAACACCTCTCCATCTAAAACTAGATTTAACCATGCATAATCTTCACCGGCCCTCTCCCTTCATCATCATGTACTTGTAAATAGCTAAGTACCGTCATCAATTACATATCTCATTTAGCTAGATCTAAATAATCATCTCTGTACCCCAATCCAAAATAACCATAAACCATGAATAATCAAGCATAAAGAAATGATTAACAATTACTAACCTTAGATTGCCAAGTATAATAGATCTCCACCCAATATGTGTGGTGAAACCGCCTCAAAATTGCTAAATTGCGCAGTCACATTAAATTCTCGAAATAGATATGGACCTAAAATAGATCCAAATCTAATAGGGTCTTAAATATAGGTCGACCCGGTCATCACAGACAGTTAAATCACTTATACCATCTGTAATGGCATCTTAGACGGCTGACAAAAATAATTATCTGAGACATCTCAAACGGCTCATAAATGCAACCGTCTTTAATATATAAACATATCACACACGATTTAAAAATGTAGCCATCTCTAATGACTCATAATAGACGGTTGCTTTGAAAAATCATCTATGATGACTTATTTAATATAGATCGTGAATTTTGTTTCGCTCGTCATAAATGGCCGGTCTGAGATATAACAAAATAAGATGTTTCCTCCGCATGTATGATAAACGTTCCGTAGCAGCATGTAAGGAGACGGCCGGGAAAGAGGTGGAAACCGGGGGCTGCAGCACCTGCAGTTTTGTACGTACCGTCTGTACTGGTGAGCTATCTGTTGGCTGGGGGACGGAGATTAGGATAAGATCCGAGTCAGACAAAGGATCAGGAGATCACAACGCCATGCAGCGATGCACGTGGGAAGAGGACACGGCACAAGGAAGGACGGATCAAAACCGAAAATGTATGGCTGCAGTCTTGGCACATGCGTGGGGGCCTCATCTCTGACGGCAAAGACGAATCTCGGCGAACGGACGAACGTACACGTAGTACGTACGTGCTGTTTTTTACATGCTCGACGGGTAGTAGTCGTAGTGCTGTAGGCTCGTCGAGGATGTTGAAACTGACGGCCAAATCAATATGACAAACAGAGTCAAACACCGTATTGATCAGCATTCTCGTTGTTTGGCAATCCATATACGATGCAAATGTAGAATGCTCTAGATCTTACCCGCAAAATAAAAAAAATAAAGAATGATTTAGGTCTTGTTTCCTCTTCGTTTGACTAGCTAGAGTGACGATACACAAACAAATCCGCTCTATGCCGTGTTATATATAGTATATATATGCCATATGCGAGAACATATAGTAATTAAAAATATATTCCGTAATACTTTTTTTAGGTGATGCGGTAATATTAATACACAGTATCATGCTTAAGATATCATGAATAGTTCTAAAGAAAAAATAACATTAACACAATAATATATCTATCATGTTAAGTTTTTTCCGAATTCATTCGGCAAGGGCCCTGCCGATGTTACTCCATAAAGTGTGCCTGCCTCCTCTCCTTTACCCCCAAGTCGCACTGTCCACGCTACACCACAGGTGTATCCACGCCACTGCTGACGAGCGCAATTGATCCGTGCGCCCGGTCCACCAAGCACTGGTGCTTCGACTATAAAGCCATCCCTTGGCTTCCTTTGCCCTCTTCTCCTCCTACCTCCTACACCACACCCTAGTTCACCAAGCACCACACGAGTCCCTTCTTCCTTTGCTTCGACAGCTAGCCCCGCATAGCCAATCCGGCAACTCCTTCCACTTGCTCGGGCCTCCCATCCCTCTTTAACCCCTTGCCCTTGCCTTTTTCCAGCGGAAGATGGCAGACGAAAGCCCCAAGTTGTAGCGTTGCCGCTGCCACTGTTAGACGGCACCACCATCGGATCGGTCATCTCAAGTGGCCCGCGACACCTTCCTCAGGTTTTGGCCTCCTTCCTCATGCTCAACTCGGGCCTCGCTTGCCCTAGCCGCGTCACTTGAGCTCTCTCCCCTATTTTCTCTCTGCCAACAACGACCCGCATGTGAGAGTCTAGTTTCAACTACTAGACCCCCCTGTGTATATCCTCGTCAGTCCAGGATCACGCTGACGATACACAGGCGAAATGAATAACATTGCATGCATTCAAAGTTTAAAAACTTATTGAAAATAATATGCCACACGGCTTACAAAATTCCATGTCTTAACGACATTTTATTACATCAGGGGCAAACAGCGGAAAATAAAGCGAAGCGACTCCATCCGTGCCACAGGCAATTGACGGAAGCCACGCGATCTATTCTTCGGGCTCATCATAGAAGAAGTCTTCATCAGCTCCTTCTTTAGCATACTCCTCTACATACCACCACAACAAAACATGCACGATGAGTACTTCACGTACTCAACAAGCCACCTGGCGGCAGATGGTCCTACCATACTATATGCAAGGCTCCAAAGGAAGGCTTTATGGCTTAATTGCGTAAAGCAAACTTTTAGTTTGAATTACTGTAGTAGGTTTGAAGATAGCATTTTGATATAAAACAGTTTTATTATCAGGTGTATTTTCCAGCGTGTGGTCCCCGACCAACACCTGCGAGCAAGGAACTCCTGCCTTAACCCGGCCATAGGTTTATCAGCAAAGGGATAGAGGGAAGTAGCAAGGGGGAGAGGGACATGTCCTTTTCATCAGAATGAGTCATGTGTTGTCCATAACCATGGACACGGCTAATCGATTAGTTTATTACTCTGTAGAGTTTGTACACTTTACCCACATGACACAATCCCGCCTTGTTGCCACTGGCCGTCACCAGCATTGCAACAGGGAGATTGTGACGAGGTCTTTTAGCTAGATCCCCCCTAAGGTGTGACATGCCCACCGGGTCTGGCTCGGAGTCGAGAGTATGTTCCCGCACTCCGGTCCTCCCATCTGTGCCGAGGGTCCTCGTAACTACCTCCACCCCTTCTGCGGTACGGCAACATCGGCACCAAAGGCTGACTAACCTACTTGACCAAGCCATTGCCCATATAGCATGTGGTTGCACTGTTGACACACTTCTCCAACTTCAAGACTTCGGCCTTAAGCGGTACGGACGACCAATGGTTCCTTTCAACCGACCTTCTGCGGGTAGGATAACCATATGCTCCTTCATCACATGATCCAGCTGTCGCCCGCACCATATTAGATGGTAAGTTTCACCCAGAGTAGAATAGGAAGAACAGAGAGAGAGCGAAACATCGAGCATCCGACCCTAGCTCAGCGAGCTCAACATGTTCCAACAAGGATCATCGATCCGAAATTCATTCCTCCATAGAGGCAATTCAAAAAAAACATAAGAATATATTTTAAGCATGGCTAAGCATTCTCTACTCTATTCAGAATAAAACCTACTAATCTACTCAGGGTATCAAGTAAAATGGGCGACAAGCGGACAAGGTAAAAGTGTGTCAATCGACACGCTAGCTACTAGATTAAAACAACATGCATATTTGTAAAAGACAAAATATTAATGACTTTTAGAAAATATAGGATCAAATATGATCAAGAAAAGGGGCATGCCTTCGTGGTAGTACTCTCCTGCTTCAGCTGCTTCGGTCACCGAATCGGTCTCTTCACTCCCTATTGTTGCAACACAACGAACAAAGTAAATAAATACGGATTCTAAAAACATTTCGAAAAGCAACACGAGAGAGAGGCACGATAAAGGTAAGGTGAGGTGGAATGGAACAATGGCGCGATAGCGTCATCGCGAGGAAGATAGAAGCTAAGTCTTCTAGGATTGGCCATAACCATATATAACACACACACATATATAAAGGTAACCTCTATCCCTTACCGGGTATTTTATTAGGTATACATATATACACACAACATGCACCTTAACATGCTAGTAATCATGATAAAAGGACAACACCATTCCCAATTAACCACAAATAAATATTTAGGTAGGTCCTAAATATTTATAATGGTTAATAACAGTAAAGAATAAATTAACAACATCTAATCATATCTACACATATATTTCTATTATTTTAAAGACTAGGAATTAAGCTAAAAACTAATCTCTACCATTAACATGAACTAATTAACATGGAACAGCTTGAAACATGTTAAAAGTACTGGAAAAGTACCAAAAATGATTTAATAATAATTTTAATCTGAACATTAATTAATTAAGGCAATTACTAGCATTTCTAGTGTAACAATTAAGTAGATAAATACTAATTAACATCAATAAATCATACAATTGGAATCTCATGTCATAATACCAATTCCAGAGACATCTCATGTTTGCAAGTGTTCTGGAAATATAATTTAAGTAATTATAACTATTTTTCTAAGCATGAAAATTACACTAAAAGCATGGTAAAGCATTATTTAATCATGCCAAATGGGTTCTCATGACTTGACATCATCCCTAGAATATATCATGATTTATTGGGTTCTGGACATGGATTTTTAATAGCTAAAATAGATTTATAAAGAAACTATTGCTAAAACAGAATTTAAATAACAATTTTAAATAGATCTAGAACACATCTTGATTTCTATTGCTCAAACCAATGCAGGGAAAATATTTGGTTTACATGATAAATGAGTTCTAGGGTTCTCTGATCCTAAGAAAAAATTGAATAAAAATAACAGAGGGAATTACTATTTTTAATAATTAAAATAAAGCTTATTGTAATTCCAGAAAATTATGAAAATTTCCAGAAGTACTCCCTATTATACTAGTAATCTACAGAAAAAGAATCACTTCAAAATAGTTACCCAGTGCAAAGTTATCATGAAATTAGGTCAAATTTCATCCAAATTTAAATATAATTCAAAATCCAGCGGTCGGATTAATAATCCAATCACACCGTTGGACTCGTGGGGTTCTAACGATTCCATTTTACTCCTAAGATCTAAGATCAGATAAGGTTTAGATGGATTCAAAATATTGGATGAGGAGAGACAGAAGGTACTGTACACATGGCACTGTTCATGCATGTACTGTTCACGCTACAGTAATAGAGGGCAAAAATAGATGGATCCAAGCAAGGGCTGCACAAAGGAGGTGGATGATGGCCAAAATTGGTGGAGAGGAAGTGTTGCTCGGGTTGGTGGGAGTTTACCTCGGAGAGGGATTGGAGAGATACTCACCGTGGGTGGAGAAAACGAGGAGAGAAGGAGATCGCCGGAGTTGAAGAAGAAGCTCACAGTTCGGTTGAGGAAGAGAAAGAAGGTTGCGATTTGTTGTGGTAGGAGGTGCGCGTCGGCGTGGGGAAACTCCTCGTGGCCACGTCTCGGGTGGAGGTGCACTGATGTCGCCGGAATTGATCGCCGGAGTGGTCGCTGGAGTTGAAGAAGAAGAAGAGGTGGAGAAAATTTTTGGTGTGGGAAAGCAAAGAAAAGAATCACAAAGAAGGGAGTCCTATTTATAGGGGAAAAGGAGGGAGAGGAAAGGGAGCAAAAATCTCAGAATTAATTCGAATACGAACTGGCGGCGGCGCACTGGTGCGCGTAACGCGCGGCGGCCGCGGCACTCGCGCAAGGCACGCGCGCTCGGCGCCGCTCGGCTGCCTTAGGCAGCGCACGGTGCAAGGGGCAAGGCACCCCAAGCGGCGGCCTGCTAAGGGAGCAAGCGGGAGGCGCCGACCTGGTGGGCTGCCGGCCTGGCAACCAGCCCAGGCTGGAGACGAGGCAGGCCTTGGGCCGGCCCAAGGAAGAAGGGGGGCGGCGGCCCAGGAGGGGGAAGGAGGGGCGCCGGGTGGGCCGAGCGGGAGGCGGGGCAGGCCGTTGGCCCAAGTGGGGGGAAGGGGCAAGCGGGCCGACGGGAGGAGGGAGGAGGTGGCTGGCCGGGCTGGGCCGCCGGCCCAGGCGGGCCAGGAGGAGGGGAAATGGGCCTTTTGGCCCAGGATTTCAGAAAACAATTAAAAAATATTTTCAGAATAAAATATATCTAGAAAATCAAAATAAGACTTTAAAAATATCAAAACGCCTCCGAAAATTTTAGAAAAATTCCAATAAATCAAACTGGGCATGGGGAACTCAATAAAAATACTTTTGGAGCCAATTTTCAAATAATAGACCACTGAAAATTCAAAAACAACTCTCAATGCTCTCAAATTAATACAAGGCCTTCGATTAATTTGAGATAAAAAATCCAGACAAAATATTTTTAACATATATTACATAGTTGCACATCCTTCTCTCTTAAAAAAAATTTCAAGCCCGCAAAATTGAGGATGTTACACCGCACGACAGGGAGGAGAACATGCTTAACATTTAAGTCCCGCAAAAATCTGATTGACCCGTGGGCCATACAACGGCAGTTTTCTTTTGAATCTGGTGTTAATCATCTTTGTACAAGACAAATTGGCCCCACTAGTTCGGATAAGTGGAGGTGTGTTCCCCCGTTATGTCTTTCCCACTGGAAAGCGTATTCCTCCTTTTTTTTCTCTCCAGAAGCTACTCTACTCGGCCAAAGGTGTATTTTCGGACTACGCCATTGACGTCATTCCCCCTCTTCTTGACCAGAATTTTTCCCCTCTTATTTTCCGTCCCGGCAAATCTTTGGATGCACATTTCTCCTTCGACATAACTCCAAATGACCTGATTATTTTTCCTATATTCTTGTAAATTCAATACTATCCAACAGTACCATTTCCATAATTTCTGAAATTTATTTGAATTCATATATGAATATAGGTCAAATTTGAATATATTGTGTCTTCTTTGATATAGTTCCAAATCTATAATTTTGGTTCTAGTGGAAATTTGAAATTTAGATATCTTTATATTAAAACAGTATATTTTGAAATAAACATATATTGCTATATTAATCCAAAACCCTTTGACTAAAATTTTATAAAATCTTGTAAGATCATTTCTTACCCCCTGGTTCCAACCATTGGTTGTAACCCAAAATGTTTATACCAAAAGAAATAAAGAACATGTATGCATATGTCCAAATCTCCCGAGTTAAATTCCTAAAACTCTGTAAGACATGGAAAGACGTATTGAGCTTCATGGATATTTACTAGGTGCTTTCTTATAACCATAGTTTTCATTTACGGAATATGCATAGAGGCAATATAACTATATTGCTACTTCTCATATGCAGAAACCTTGTAGGACCTATTTAAGCCAAGAGTGAAGATGAGAAGAGATGCTGGAGTCCACAGGAGGCGAGGGAGGAATGGGCCCCATGTATAGGCATAAATTGGAAATTCAAGAATGGGAATTTCTTGAGTTCGAATTCATATCCTAGAAGATATCAAAAGAGGAAAATTCGATGAAACCTAATGGGAGTCAAATTAGTATTCAAGTAGGATTTGATTTGCACCATACCATGTGGGACCGGCACATGTGGAAGTCATCAAGGACATCAACTTAGAGAAGTATTCCACTTGTCCACACATGGAAAAGAAGAGTTCAAGAATGGAAACACATTTTACGTTCCGAAAACAATAAAGAGACTAAACCCGAGGAGGTTTGCTTGGTCGCGCATTGGAAGAGGGGTCCTTGTGGGTTATGACCTGGTTGTCCATATAATAAGGAGGGATGCACAAAGAGAGAAAGCAAGGAGATCTAAGATCAATTCAGTTTCAGTTTGGACAGCCAGCAGGTACAAATTTGCAATGATTATAGTTTTCTCATACAAACTCCAAATCAGAAAATAAGTACTCGCAAGAAAGATAATTCCGAGCACCTTCCAACTCATATGCTCCAAGACACAGACTCCTCGTGGCTAGCTGCAATCGTCAAAACAAGTCGGCGGTTTAATCTGATAGTTTTCGATTAGAGTCCCAAAAGTTAGGTAAGTTAGAGACAAGTTGGATTTTCACTCTAGCACTAGGAAGGACATCCAATGATGTAATATACTTATGTAATTTGTGGCTTTTATCCCATACCACTTTATGCATAGGAATTAAAACATAGCTATCACTTGTTCTTTTGTACCAGAGTTCCTGTGAGGATTTCTGAGAGAGAATTAGGCGATCCATTATTTGTTCTACAATCCAAGGTCAAACCATTGTTCCGCTGGGAATTGGGGACTTGGCGTTTGTCGCTAGTGATCTCGCGATGATCATCTACCGGCCTCTTTGGGCGTTTTACGGAGAGTTGAGAGTTTGGTGCGGATGTTCCGCTACGAGAAGATCGGGCCACCCCGTATCACCAGGGCCAAGCTCAACTTCCCCTCATCGACTGCCGACGCATCGGACACCCGCAAGCGTGGCCATGTCGACACGTTCAACGATGCCGCGGAGCACGTGTGCGACATCATTGGCTGGTGTGGTTGTCTGATCTCTAAACTTCTGTGTTTGTTGTTGTTTGCTTGTGGACCGAAACGTGGAAAATATTGTTTTTTCCTTCACTTACCCGTGATCCTCACATAGGTTAGTGCATACAAAGGAATGTATGCACTTCTTACTCCTATCAAAAGAGAATAAATGCATACATGTAAATTATTTTATTAGAGGGCTTATTGGTTTCCATGGTTTCAACTCTAGCAATTTTACCTTGTACTAGTAAGCGTGCACGTGCAACGCACGTCTCAACTAATTATAATTATAAAAAAATTATAAATTATACTTCCTCGTCTATCAATCTAAAGTATATTCTCTCACGCTCAAAAACCAATGTAGGCACGAGACATTCTAAAGTACCATATATTATTCTCTCCTATTTATAATAATATCCTGTAACTAACAATAAATTTCTGTTTAATATATTTGTAACGGTTATTTTTGTAACGACTATTTTATAACAGGTATTTTCTAACCGTTATTTGTTAATAGGTAAAATTCGAACATCTAATTTTGTAACGGCTACTTTTTCACAATATTTCATTATGGATCAAATAATCACATGTATTAATACAGAGTGCACAAGACATTGATTAATGGAGCAACAAAGAAAATTAAAATTACACATTTATCATAGACATAGCTATGTTTTTACACATTCACAACAATTCTGTTTGTCAAACCACCCTAATTCACATTCAAAACAAATCTATTTTAATTCATATTTAAAATACCTATATATCTCATTTTGCTGAATTGTCCAATCCCTAATCTCACTAAAAGAAAATTCCTCACTCTCTCATCTCCACTTGCGCCCCCTATCCCCCACGTTCCCTCACCCGGCGCCCACCTGCTTCCCGACGCTCCCCTCCCACACATTCCCCTCCTCGCCGGCCCCCTACCCCGCACGACCAATCTCCGCCGCCCGGACCCTCCAACAGCACCCCTACCCCAAAGCCGGACCTCCCACAGTGCCCCTCCCCGCGAAGCCCCTCTCCCCGAGCCGGAGAGACGACCCCCTCACAAACCTCCTCACGCGGATCTGGACCGGCGACCAAGCAACTGGCCCAGATCCGGCGACCACCCGGCGGCTAACCTCCCCGAGCTCCTTCCCTCGCCCAGATCCAGCGACCACCCCGGCGGCCATCCTCCCCGAGCTCCTCCCCTCGCGACCACCCTCCCCCCGAGCTCCTACACTGGCGGCCATCCTTCCACCGAGCTGCTCCCTCGCGGCCACTTCCCCAGAGCTCCTCCCTCGAGCTACCGGCGGAGATCTGCACAGCCGACGATCCTCACTATTTTGTTTATCTGATTCTACGTCCTCTTCACGAAGTTCCCCGAGTCCGGACCTCATCGGCGGGATGGGAGTGGTAGAGATGGGAGCTCGTTGTACCTCAGATAAGTGTCGGTGTTTGAGTGTGTGGTCGGACTATGAGTGTGCATGAGCAGCAGCATTGGTAACAAGCTCAAGACGGCCTCAGGGAAGTGAATTATTTTCTGCTGCAAATTTCTTATTTTCTATTTTACACATCTTAGTTCCTCTATATTTACCCTCGTGTACAGATGAGTCTTTGCTATGGCCCGTGCAATCCCTATATAGATGCATCATTGTGTTGGTTTCCGGAGAAAAGATGATAGAGGATTGTTGTGGAACGATTGGAATGGCAGAGGATGTTAAGGAGTCTAGGATAACTAAGCTAAAATAGGTTGACTCCATCTCCTGTTGTAGGACAATTGTGTGCATGTATATAAATGTTTCCCGATACTTTTTCTGCTGCTGCATTACCGTTACAATATCCTAGCGTACGTATCTGGTATCTTGTATAAACAAGGAATCATCTACACGGACCGCAAGTACATCACCACCTATATGGGAATAGTTCTACTTATAATAGGAAAGCCATGCACAGATCGATATCTCAAATGACACTAGGCCAACAAGAGAAACCACCCACTGCATAAGCACGGTAAACTCATACTATTATATTTTCTTTAAAATGCCAGTAAGAGCTCAAGTAGAAGACCTCGACTGATACTTATCTTATTATAAAGGCCATTGAAAGATCTGTGAGAATCACGAGGTCGTATCATCTGTCCTTAGCTCTGATTAGCTGAGATGCAATCCATGGAAACACAGACTACGCCTACCATAAGGGTTCAATCTACTTCAGCTGTAAAACATGATCTAGAATTTCTGTCACTGTGCCATCTGCATATAGATGACACAATAGTGAACCGATCACAAAGCTTCAGTTCATACGACTCTATAAGATGATCTAGGAAATAGAAACACAATACACTTACAAACGAAATAACATTTTTATCTATGTAGTATGCGTCCATTAAAACATGAAACTACACACTGAATAAAGTCCATTAAAAGAAAAAAGAGCTAGTAAGTTGTGTACGTACAACGCACGTCTCTATAACTAATACAAATTACAAACATAAAATATTATATAGAGCCCATAATATATCAGAGTAGACAATTCATCATACATTAAAAAAATAGTAATCAACGCACATGTGACGCAGTCGTATTGCTCATATAGTACCACACAAAACATGAGCTCTTACTAAATCTTAAGTTATAACTGACTTTAATATAGTCCCAACGACATATTTGGAATAGCTTCTTAGCACGACAGTATATTTGGTTTAGCTGTTGAGAAGAAGACTTATATAGATATGTTCAACCGCGGTGGAGATACAAAGCTTCACATGATGCGACGTACTCTTTCTAATTCGTCCAACTTGCTGAGTTCTGTTCACCACATGACATCTAGAATAACCGTGTAGTGTTCCCGTAGTTTCTATCAAACTCCACAAGAGCAACCACATGTTCAGGAACCATACATGTCTCCTTGATCAACTCGTATAAAGGCTAAAAATAATATTCAACTCTGCATATACATCTTCTTCATCGAGACTCAAGAGGCAAATTCACATAAAAGCTGAGCTGCAACATGAGATTTGCAATGTCAGACATTACTCAACATCATTGCATGACAGTTTTTTTATAAAAGAGCCATACACATAACATTATCGCGTACAAATATATTAGTGTTACTACTTCCTAATATAGAAAACTTTCAAAAATTATTTTGATGCCACTCGAGACATGTCCTTCAATGACTGAATAAGAAGAGAATTAATCGTGTTTAGGACACCTACAGAACCTGGTATGGATCTAGATGGGAAGCTTGTCAGCCTTGAGAGAAAAAACAGTTTGTCATTCACTGTACTTTGCAATAAACTGAGATCAGCGAGTCTGGTCATATTTTGAATCTTTAAATTTATTGACTTCTATTTCGAATATGCGAGATCTTATTCGTAAAATGGTAGCATCAATGGCAGCTCAATGCGCTTCAGCACACAACTGCAGCTATGAGTTGCTAACATGTCACAGAAAAGCAAGGGATTGAAGACAGCGAGTTAAACTTCTGAATGCGTGTTGTCAGAAATCTAATGTGAGTATATGTAATCGTAATATATGCATGCTATGTAACACTATCGATAGTTGTGAGCACATCGTACACGTCTCTAGGATAGAATGACTAAGTCCATGCTATTATATTGGCCCTGTGCTATGTGTCTGTGCACCCCATTATTCAAGAACAAGCGTATCACAGATAACCATCCATGGGTGGTAGAAATTTGCACTGTTCTTTTAAATTCTGACTCAAGCATATCGCGAAGTGGATTTCATCATTGTTATTCGCGTCAGTAAATACATACTGATCTGTCTGGGAACTTACACATTCTATCCAGTTGCTTTTTCTACTATCCGGTCATAGCTAGCGTTGCATATGTCAGATGGCTCATGAAAAAGGGGAAACAGATGTATCGAGTTAAGATATGTGGATTATTCACATAACCGTACCTTCATCATTATGGACAGCGGTTAATTACAAATGCGGATACTTTTTATTTAACAATGCAGATTACTGAGAGCTTGTTAAACGCCCTCCTTCAAATTTATCCTCTATCTCTACCTGTGCTGTGCGTATTGGGGATTATTATGGGTCAAGTAGGCACAGCAAGTTTAACTTGAAGGAAAAATGGGGAAGAGAAATAGGAGGGCACATCACCACAAAGGCCAAAAGGTTCAAAAGCACAAAGCGCTCCAGATACTGAATCTGACGAGAAG